>QNQO01010558.1:0-23462 GCA_003290165.1 Berberis thunbergii
GGCAAAATGAAGGAAGCAAGATCTCTCAAGGTCACTCTAAGTTACAAATTTAGGGAAGAGGAAATGATTGATTTTTATATATAACTTTGTGGAAGGGAATGTAATTGCAATGTAAATAAATAGATAAATAAAAGAATCCACAACACAATTGGCATCATGTGAGTGAGAGGACAATCTCTTTGATGAAGATGCTAGAATCGGATTCCTCCCTCGTACAAGCCCGACCCTCTATTCTAACCATATTATATAGATTGTAAATTTACCACTAAAATACCGTAATTTTACCATACAAACTAGAATGCTGCGTAACATTTGGCTAAAAGGCCAATGGCATGACAACTCAATAGTTGGAGTTTGGCGAATGATACCACTTGGTCTTTGGTTCGAACCCAATTTGCGGCATCTTTATCAGTTTATGGTGTACTGTTGACAAATTATGGTCTTTAATGGGTTCTGAAATCATATAAAAACCCTGCTCGCATTCAAAAAAAAAAAAACATTTGGCTAAAAGTCTTGGAATGTCAAATGGAGTTTTTTTTTTCCTCAAACTTTACGGGAGTTACATGTTTTAAATTCTATATATGTTTTAAACGTTTTATTTCTATAGGTCCGAGTTCACTGCTCAAATTATGCTATTTTGCGGGTAAAGCATGGTTAACCATGAACTAATGTACTAACATGATATCGACAAATTGTCTTGTCATTTGAAAACAATGGAGGAAAAACATGATCCACAATTTTTCCAAAACTTGAGTTTGGAACATCTACTAGTATATCAAGGACCAACCAATACTTATCAAAAACTTTTGAGTGTTAGGGAGTGGAAATTCAATTAGTTGGCTAGCATCGTTCACTCTTAAAAAATTAAGGGAGTTGCTACGTGTATTAGGCAATTTAGCTCAATTGCACCAACATTCTGGTATGTTTTGGCTTTGTTACACCAACTTAAAATATGTAATATCAATTTAACACATGATTTGGTTGCGGACTTTTTGGTTTAGAAGCATCAATAGGTTCTAAAAGCTAATCATGCACTACTGATTAAATTTTGCAACCACGTATAAACATCAAAGAGATTAAACACCCTCACAATAACTTATTAACCAAAATCTCATTTACTCCATCAGCTTAACTATCGAATGTTAAGGATCATGTTTCTGAAACTATTGAATTGAATGTTAAATGTAATATTTCTGAAATCTAGAATAGCTAGTTACCTAATGTGGTTATCTGCAAAGACTTTCAATAGCTTCCCAAATGTACATGAGCATGATTTGCTTGCAATATTTAAGTGCAAACACCTAAACATGACTACACATAGATTCAATACATAGTGGCATCTAAAAAAATGTAGAACAATATTCATCAATTATAGATGGGCTAATGGCTAACCAAACCCAAATTGATTAAAATTAAAATAAAAATAATATTACAAAGTTTGAACATCAAGCCAAACAGTCGTGTACACATAGCAACTCCAAAAAATAAAGGTGGCATCAACCTTTTATAGTTAATTAATTAGTTTTATAATGCAACAAAAATGGCCATGATTTTTAAAGAGTAGATCGAGATTGCACCTTGAAGTAGTTCTTTCAACCTATTGAAATCAACTTCAAGTTGATTTACTTGAAATTTTTGATAGTTAAAGCTTAAAGGTTCAGTTTTTCAGTTCTAGGTCATGCACAATTCGAAATTGATTAATCTTTGTAATTGAATTTAGACATTGGATTAAGTATAAACTAGTTCGAAAACAACTATCTTGGAATGGTACTATATTGTTATCACTTCTTCACTGGATGAGTAACTCAGGCCCATTATCTGACGATTGCCACCACCTTGTGGAGATGGAGGGCGCCAGGGTGAGACTCTTCCATAACAGTTACTTATCGCAGAAAAAGCTTCACTTACATCCTCTCCTGATTTTGAATATGGGAGTGGATGGATTTCCTGGCTTAGTTCTTGTGGTGGTGCAGGAGGAGACGATGAAACCCTTCGGTTTAGCAAAGCTCCAATACCCAAGCCTTGCTTGAGCCACAACACAGAAATGTGCAAAGAGCAATGAAGATGATGATTGAACCTACAGTGTTCATTATAAGACTTCGAATATTGTTTCAGTTTTGTTACTTGCAATATGGTTAGTGAATGATCAATACATATTATAGATGAAAGAATAACAAGTAACAATATACAAGTAACAAGTCAGTGTTATACAACATAGAGGTGCATGTTTGAACTGAAAGTGTAAGTTGAATCGGAACACTTGACCATGGACATGTCAAGATCAATTTGATTAACTTTGACTTGTTCTTGCTAAATACAAAGGACATGAGGATAGAACAAGATCCCATTAGTTTGAATAGCTGCATAATAAGGTATTTAAATTGACAACTTGTAGTATTGGTGATGATTTATGACTTCACCAACCCAATAGGAGTGATTATTCCACATTTCTAAAGGGGCACGCGTAATCGTTATTTCACATAGGTTTGAATTCCTTTGGACATCATCTTCATTTTCAACTCTCATCAAAAAAAACGCCCAACTTGTTGTTTTATTAAGAAGACTTTACGATATTCTGGTACTCGTGAGAGAAATGTTCCATTGGAGTTGCTGACTTTGTACAAGGCTGGTTCAATTCATTTTTGGCAACATATAAACACCTAAGTTAGATTTTCCACATATGGGATGGTACAAATCCTCCATCATGGGTGTTGGAAAGTATCCCTTGATTTTTCCAATACATCATGTTCTGGGTGAGAACAAGGTTCACATGGCCACTAAAAAAAATATATTTTTATTTGATTAATCCATGTAGCTCCAAGGGTATTCCAAATATTACTCAATGGCTATGTACATCATTGTCCCTATAGGACAACCGTTATGTTCAATAAAGATGCCTTAGATTTTATAAAGTCGGAATGATAACTATGTGGGCATGTTCAATATATTGTTTAAACATTCTTAAGTAGAAGCAGTATGACATTTAAAGACTTAAGGCACTAATGGTTACCCGCAACAATCAACTGGGTGATGAGTCCTTTGTTTGAACTTTCTTAGTGGGATCTTAGATGAAAATCAAAAAAAATCGAAATTAATACAAATGTTTTACAACCATCAACAGTACCCAAGCTTTTATATCTCGCTCAAATACACTTTCTTTAATTCGAAGGCAAAGGGGTTATGCTATATATGATTGTTAGTAGTATTACAAGCTCAACACATATACAAACAATAAACCTTTAGGTTAAAACTGATATGGAATATGACTCCATCCCTCCCCTCTATTCCCATATCTCATTTATGTTCGAAACCAACTATCCCTTGCTATATCCATTTCACAATGGATACATTCACACATATTGTTAAGGAATGACTACTCTTAATTATCAGATTCATCAAATTTAAATTCATGAACTCCCACAAGAGTGCAGGTAGAAAATTAAAAGATCGAAGAATAGAAAGGAGACATTTGAGGGTATACAAACCATGAGCCCTTATTAGAAGATGCTGAATTGTTCGTAACTACCACTCCATCGTCAAGCAAATTTCCTCCTTATCAAACAGTTAGGTTTCTAACAAATGGCACTCAAGCTCATGTACTGATACATACATTTCCTATTTTGCCTAAAAATGACGTGTCAAAGACTCAAAATAGCGACTATAGAGGTACAAGCACTACACCAAATTGACACTTTTGTAACAACTCTCAAAATAATATCACTTTTAGATGTTACAATTCACCAAAAATTTCAAAGTCAAAAAAATGAAAACACAAGTAACAAAAAAAAATGATACAATAATGGGATCACCATGAATAATATCACTTTTATAACCATACTTCTTCACGTATACAATTATTGTATCATTTTGTTTGTGAAATGTGCAAAATTGTTAGAGTGAATTGTTACACTTTAAAAGTGATACTGTTTTGATGGTTTTACAAAAAATGCCAATTTGTAGTAGTGAAGTGGCAATTTGGTGTGATATGTCCTTTTATTCTGTTAATTTCCTTCAGTGTTTTGGCAAATACAGAAACAAAGCTCAACCGCACGAACAAAGATAATATACAATGAAATTATAGTAAACGATGATCAGAGAGACAATACACAACTATGTGTTTGATGTAAATTGGTTTAAAGGATCATTTAAGAAACTTGAAGGAAGAAAAAAATTTCCAACTCCCTCATGGTTTTCAGTTGACATGATGTTTTGATTTTACTTTATATTCACTTTCATTATCACGACTATTATTGATAAGAATTTACTGAAAATAAAACTTTTTCACACTTCGATTGATAATATTTTCTTTTCTCAAGCATGATTTTGTCTAATAATTGGAATGTGCATTGGGTTTACTAGTTTACTACTCAAATTGCTATTTTCTTGGTTCATCATGGTTAACCACTAATTCATGCATTGCCTATTAGGACATGACAAGTCTTCCCTATAAAAAGAGTAGAGAAAATCACACAGACACACAAGTTTTCCAAAATAGATGCATCATGCATGATTGGTTTTAATCAGTATTGATTAGGGAGTTTGCACCATATACCGCTGATGGATTGGCACTCGAAATCTGTAACCTGGAGGTACTATATGATTTGAAGTTGATTGATATTCACAGCAGTTACATTGACACTTGGGATTAATTGGTTCCAAAACACCCATGGGTGGAATGGTATAAAACTTGTTATCCTTCCACAAATTTATCAAATTCTTGATGATAAATACAATTCATGAAGACAAAGAATATGAAGTCGGCAAAGTTTCTTTGCCAAATGGGTAACTCTGACTCATAATGGGGTGATTGCCACCTCCTTGTGGAGAGGGAGGGCGCCGGGGTGAAACTGATCTTCCATAATAGTTACTTATACCGGAGAAAGTTTCACTTACGACATCCTCTTCAGATTTTGAAGATGCATGTCGAGGAATTTCTTGGCTCAATTCTTCTTGTGGTAGGGCAAGAGGAGGTGATGAAACCCTTCGATTTAGCAAAAGCATACCAATACTAAGCCTTGCTTGTGCCACAATACAGAAGTGTGAGAGAGCAATGATAACAAAACTGTGTACACAAGGATAACAAAAAAGAGTCATAATAAGAAATAACTCTTCCTCTCATAAGCTAATCACCTCCAGTCTTTCACAATTTTTCTCCATCAAACCTTCAATGATTATTTACGTTCTATCTTCTATGGTCATATGTCTTTACATTCCTTACCTTAGATTTACTATTTAGCAATGGCATTATAAGCTTATCTCTACCAAATTTGCAAGAGCAACAAAGGGAATGAATGAACCCTGAGTTTCATGGATTGCGGGACTCTGATATTGGCCTAAATACAAGTGTAGTTTTTGATTGGCTCTGTCTTCTAGTCTTGACAAAAGTCCATCACGAGAGAAAAATAACATCATATGAGTATTCACAGTTAATTAGTTTGAACAGATGCAAGGATGGAAATGGGAATGCACGTTATGTGTAATGACTTGATCAATCAATAAGAAATTCTAAATTTCTAAAGGGTTGTTTGGTATGACTATGGTTTGAATTCCTATGGACCTCTTCCTACTCAAGTCACATTAATTTCTCTATTTCCATTTCTTTTGGTGACCTTGGATTTCAACCAAGGCATACCAGGAGGCAAAACTGTATTTATTTACTGCCGATTCTCCTGAGCAGTATCTTGCTTTGGATTTTGCAGGGGTATCCGCTGACAAGGTAGTTCCTACATAATTATTTGGACTTGATCATCTTCAGAGTCGAAGGTTTCCACCTATTATGCTTACTCCGAATCCATGGTGACTTGTCTTCAGCCATCTATATATTAATTAAGTAGTATGGTTTTGGTCTGTTAGAATATTGGCCTCCTTCAGATGCTATATAAGTGATGTGCTACTTGCAAGTGGTGCAAACAAGCGTGCCCTTGCTGTAGTTATTTCGTGTTAACTTATTGGAATGGACTTCTTATGTTTAAAATTGTTAATCTGTAACACAGATTGAAGTTAATTAATCTTGAAGATTATCTAGATACTATTACATTGGATATGAATATAAACCAGTCCCAAAAACACCTATCAGTGAGTGAAATGGTAAGAGCTTATTATCGCTTCTACAAATTTATTAAAACCTTGACGGATATGAAGTAGGACAAGTTTCTTGGCTACATGAATGACTCAGACGCGTGATGGGGTGAGTGCGATGGTGATGAGTTATTTTTTGGTATATATCATTTTCAAAACCACCTAACCCGAAAACCCCGTATCAAACCATCACAATCATTTTGATGCCATAATAATGTTTTTTAATTATTCTTATAGTTCTTTTACAATAAGATTCACATCTAATTATCTTGAATAATAAATCTCAAGTCTTGCGGATGAAAAGTTTTGTGGCAAAATGAAGGAAGCAAGATCTCTCAAGGTCACTCTAAGTTACAAATTTAGGGAAGAGGAAATGATTGATTTTTATATATAACTTTGTGGAAGGAAGTAATTGCATGTAAATAAATAGATAAAATAAAAGAATCCACAACACAATTGGCATCATGGTGAGTGAGAGGACAATTTCTTTGGATGAAGATGCTAGAATCGGATTCCTCCCTCGTACAAGCCCGACCCTCTATTCTAACCATATTATATAGATTGTAAATTTACCACTAAAATACCGTAAATAAGGCTATGACATGTTTTTTTTTAGGCATAGAGTTAATCTCTACACTCGGTGTAGATGACCCGGTTTATTATGATTCATCTTTTATCAATAGATGATCGGACTGATCATCATGTCTCAATTTTTATCAACTGCTACATAACCCTTTCCCATAAAATAAGAGCTATGTTGGGTATCCAGAGTGAAAGGATATTTATAAATCATATCCTGAAGTTGAAATTGTCCCGTAAAAAATTATTTTATATGAATAAAAGAATTTTCCAATGTAAGCGTATGAATTGCCTGTGTAGGTCATTTAGACATGAGACTAGAAAATAATTTTGGGATCTAGTTCACAACTAGTGACAACTACGATTGTGACTTGAGGGTTTTTTTTTTGCACCTAGCGAATTAGTTTTAGGTTGATTTTTGCATGCGTACACAAATATATTTGAAGTATTCCCCTCATTTGGTTTTCATGCGACTCCCCAATACATTGTGGAAAAAGCTTTTCTTATTTTCATGGCATTCCCACACCTCTTTCAGTAAAAAAATGTGGCTAGCAATGGTGGATTAGTGCGAGAATAACAGGTAAAAGTTTTTACCATACAAGCTAGAATGCTGCGTAACATTTGGCTAAAAGTCTTGGACTGTCAAATGGAGTTTTTTTTTTCCACATAAACTTTACAGAAGTTCCATGTTTTAAATTCTATATATGTTTAAACGATTTATTTCTATAGGTCCCAGTTCACTGCTCAAATTATGCTATTTAACCATGAACTAATGCACTAACACAATATCGACAAATTGTCTTGTCATTTGAAAACAATGGAGGAAAAACGTGGATCCACAATTTTTCCAAAGTTTTGGAACATCTACTGGTATGTTAAGGACCAACCATACTTATCAAAACTTTGAGTGGAAATTCAATTAGTTGACTAGCATCGTTCACTCTTTAAAAAAAAAAAAAGGAGTTGCTATGTGTATTAAGCAATTTAGCTCAATTGAACCAGCATTTTGGTATGTTTTGGCTTTGTTACGTACACCAGTATAAAGTATGTAATATCAATTTAACATATTTATGTTAAATTTATAAACATGATTTGGTTGCGGATTTTTTTGGTTTGGTAAGCTTCAATAGGTTCTAAAAGCTAATCATGCACTACTCATTAAATTTTGCAACCACGTATAAACATCAAAGAGAGATTAACACCCCTACAATAACTTATTAACCAAAATCTCATTTACTCCATCAGCTTAACTATCGAATGTTAAGGATCATGTTTCTGAAACTATTGATTGAATGTTAAATGTAATATTTCTGAAATCTAGAATAGCTAGTTACATACTGTGGTTATCTGCAAAAGCTTTCAATAGCTTCCCGATGTACATGAGCATGATTTGCTTGCAAGTATTTAAGTGCAAACACCTAAACATGACTACACATAGATTTAATATATAGTGGCATCTAAAAAAGTGATTAGAACAATATTCATCAATTATAGATGGGGCTAACAGCTAACCAAACCCAAATATATTAAAAATAAAAATAAAAAATATTACAAAGTTGGGAGCATCAAGCCAAACAGTCGTGTACACATAGCAACTCCAAAAAATAAAGGTGGTATCAACCTTTTATAGTTAATAATTAGTTTTACAATACAACAAAATGACCATGATTTTTAAAGAGTAGATCGAGATTGCACCTTGAAGTAGTTCTTTCAACCTATTGAAATCAATTTCAAGTTGATTTACTAGAAATTTTTTATAGTTAAAGGTTCAGTTTTCAGTTGTATGTGCTGCAGGATTCGAAGCTGATTAATCATTGTAAATTGAATTTAGACTTTGGATTAAGTATAAACTAATTCGAAAACAACTATCTTGGAATGGTACTATATTGTTATCACTTCTACAAATTGTTCAAATCTTGATGTGATATACACTTCACAGAGACGAAGATAAAAGCTGGAGTAGTTTCTTCAATGGATGAGTAACTCAGGCCCATTGTCGGATGATTGCCACCACCTTGTGGAGATGGAGGGTGCCAGGGTGAGTCTCTTCCATAACAGTTACTTATCGCAGAAAAAGCTTCACTTACATCCTCTCCTGATTTTGAATATGGGAGAGGATGAATTTCCTGGCTTAGTTCTTGTGGTGGTGCAGGAGGAGACGATAAAAACCCTCTGGTTTAGCAAAAGCATACCAATACCAAGCCTTGCTTGAGCCCAACACAGAAATATGCAAGAGCTATGAAGATGACGATTGAACCTACAGTGTTCATTATAAGACTTCGAATTATTGTTTCAGTTTTGTTACTTGCAATATGGTTAGTGAATGATCAATACATATTTATAGATGAAAGAATATACAAGTAACAAGTCTGTGCTTATGGAACATAGAGTGCATGTTTTGAACTGAAAGTGTAAGTTGAATCGGAACACTTGACCATGGACATGTCAAGATCGATTTGATTAACTTTTGACTTTGTTCTGCTAAATACAAAGAACATGAGGTAGAACAAGATGCCATCAGTTTGAATAGTTGCAAAATATGTATTAAATTGCCAAGTAGTATTGGTGATGATTATGACTTCAACCCAATAGGAGTGATTATTCTACATCTCTAAAGCGTTGTTTCGCATGGATATGTTTGAATTCCTTTGGACCTCTTCTTCATTTTCAACTCTCCTCGCAAAAAACGCCCAACTTGTTGTTTATAATAAGACCACTTTTTGAAACTCTCCTCCACTTTTGTCCCAACTTGATCATTAGGTACTTTCCCACTGAGATGAAACAAGGAGTTGTTGCCCTTCTTTCTTTGTTTTTTAAGGATTTGGAGGTTGGCACAATACTGAAACCACACAAATAATATCGGTCGACTTGAAAATTGCAATTTGATGTTTAAATTCAAACCCGTAAAGAAACAAATGGTTTATTGATAATTGGATTTGATGTTTTCATTCATAAATTAAAACTGTGTACACAAGGATAACAAAAAAGAGTCGTAATAAAAAATAACTCCACCTCTCATAAGCTAATCACCTCCAGTCTTTCACAATTTTCTCAATCAAACCTTCAATGATTATTTTCGTTCCATCTTATATGGTCACATGTCCTTACATTCCCCTCACCTTAGATTTTTTTTTTTTTTTTTAATTGGGTAGTTGATCATTTTTTATTTATTTATTTATCCATGTTCGAAGACTACATGACTGGACCAGGCCCGAAGGCTACAATATTGTTGCCACTTAATATCCTCGTCGCCTTCATCTCGCATAGACTTATTTCGCTTCGGTCCAACGCCTCCACTTTGCATGAAGACTCGCTTCGCTCCGATCTAGTCCATCTAAGCATACCTGAAGGCTTATCAACAACGGAGCACATGTGCTACTAATAATCGGGCAAAAACTCACAAAATTCTAACTGGTAAGTCTAGAACCTACAACCTCTCACAAAGAGAGTAGATGTCTGACCAACTGAACTACAATTGGTGAACCCTCACCTTAGATTTACTATTTACCAATGCATTATAAGCTTTTATCTCTACAAATTTGCAAGAGCAACAAAGGGAATGAATGAACCCTGAGTTTTTCATGGATCGCGGGACTCTGATATTTGGCCTAATACAAGTGTAGTTTTTATTGACTCTCTGTCTTCTAGTCTTGACAAAGTCCATCATGAGAGAAAAATAACATCACAGAGCATTCACATTAATTAGTTTGAACAGATGCAAGGAAATGGAAATGGGAATGCATGTTATGTGTAATGACTTGATCATCAATGAGAAATTCTATATTTCTAAAGGGTTGTTTGGTATGACTATGGTTTGAATTCCTATGGACCTCTTCCTACTCAGTCACCTCAACAACTCTCAGTGACTTGTAGTTCCTTTTCTTTTTTCACTTGTAGTTCTTTGGTTCTTAAACAAATATACATTGTGGAAAACGCTTTCTTATTTTCATGGCATTCCCACTCCTCTTTCAGTAAAAAAATGTGAGGCTAGCAATGGTGGATTAATGCCGAGAATAACAGGTAAAATTTTTTACTATACAGCTAGAATTAATGCTGTGTAACATTTGGCTAAAAGTCTTGGACTGGTCAAATGGAGTTTTTATTCTCATAAACTTTACAGGAGTTACTTATAAAAAACTTTTTGAGTATCTAAGGAGTGAAAATTATATCAGTTGACTAGCAGCGTTCACGTACTCTTAAAAAAAAATAAGGGAGTTGCTATGTGTATTAGGAAATTTGGCTCAACTACATCAGCATTTTGGGTATGCACCAGTCTAAAATATTTAATATCAACTTACATATTATAAAACATGATTTGGTTGTGGACTTTTTTGGTTTAAAAAGCATCAATAGGTTCTACGAAAAATGAAAAAAAAAATGATTGTTTATAAACTAAAAGCTAATCATGCACTACTACTCATTAATTTTGCAACTACGTATAAACATCAAAGAGAGATTAACCACCCTCACAATAACTCATTAACCAAAATCTCATTGACTCCATCAGCTTAACTATCGAATGTTAAGGATCATGTTTCGGAAACTTTTGAATTGAATGTTAAATGTAATATTTCTGAAATCTAGAATAGCTAGTTACCTGTGGTTATCTGCAAAGAATTTCAATAGCTTCCCAAATGTACATGAGCATGATTTGCTTGCAACAATTAAGTGCAAACACCTAAACGATGACTACACAAATAGATTTAATACATAGTGGCCGGCATGTAATAAAATCTAGAACAATATTTCATAGTTGGGCATCAAGCCAGAACATATTAAGATTAAAATAAAAATAATATTACAAAGTTGGGGCATCAAGTCAAACAGTTCGAGTTATACATAGCAACTTGATATTCACATAATTATTACATAATATATCCCTTAATTTATATATGTTAGTGTTTCGATTATTATAATTTATAATTAATTTCGTTTTCATATCTTGGCAGGAATTTGAGACGTTAACGATGAAATGGTATTAAGGCGACAGGACAATTGGTCGATTCTAGTGGTGGTACAAAAGCAGAGAATCACATATCTAAACCTAACCCTAGTAAACCTAGATCACCTAATTTAACCTAAAGCCCCAAATCCAAAAATGCTAACCTAAAAACCCAAGCCCAAGATAATAGAACCCTATTTAGCTCCCCTAATCTTAGAGAACCAGGGAGATCGATTATTCTCTCCTCCTTCCAGAGCCCCTCTCCCCTCATCTCTTTTCCAGCCACCACACCACCTGCCGGCAATCCTCGCTCGATAGGAGAGACCAGCAGCGCGATAATACCGCCATCACCACCTCCTCCCGTCCTCTACCATCAGCCGCCGCATCCTCACCCTGTTTCGCACGACCAACAGCCGCCACCTTCTACCATCCCTCTCTCTGTTCCATCATCCTCACCGCCGCCATCCACCGTCGTCTCTCTCTCTAGTTTTCTTTAGTTTCTTGGACTTCAACCAAGGCCATACCAGGAGGCAAAACTGTATACATTTACTGCCGATTCTCCTGAGCAGTATCTTGCTTTGGATTTTGCAGGGTATCCGCTGACAAGGTAGTTCCTACATAATTATTTGACTTGATCATCTTCAGAGTTGAAGGTTTCCACCTATTATGTTACTCCGAATCCATGGTGACTTGTCTTAGCCATCTATTAATAGTATGGTTTTGATCTGTTAGAATATTGGCCTCCTTCAGATGCTATATAAGTGATGTGCTACTTGCAAGTGGTGCAAACAAAGCGTGCCCTAGCTGTAGTTATTCGTGTCAACTTATTGGAATCGACTTCTTATGTTTAAAATTGTTAATCTGTAACACAGATTGAAGTTAATTAAATCTTGAAGATTATCTAGATAACTATTACATTGGATATGAATATAAACCAGTCCAAAAACACCTATCAGTGGAGTGAAATGGTGAGAGCTTATTATCACTTCTACAAATTTATTAAACTTGACGGATATGAAGTAGGACAAGTTTCTTGTCTACATGAACGACTCAGACACGTGATGGGGTGAGTGCGATGGGTGATGACCACCACCTCCGTGCGGAGGTGAAGGCTGAATGGGTGGGACAGATCTTCCACAATAGTTGCTTATAACTGAGAGACTTTCAATTGCATCCTCTGCAGAAGTTGCACATGGACTTGGAAGAATTTCTTGCTGAAGTCACGATTGTTAAAACTCGCTCCACAGTGATGGTTTGGTCCTTCTGGTGGTAGAGGAGGAGAAGTGATGAGACCTCTCTATGTAGAGAAAGCATGCCAGTACTAAGCCTTGCTTGGACCATCGCACAAAAGTGTGCAATAGCAATGAAGAGGATGATTGAACCCACATTTTCATTGTGGGACTTCTAATATTGTTCCAATAATTGTTACTTGAATATGATCACTCCATGAATTCGTACATATTTATAGATGAAAGCACAAGTAACAAGTGTGCATGACGCAACCTAGGGTATGCATATGTGATGTATTGCACTAATACTGTAATTAAGTTGAATGAGAATTTTTTACCTTGTACAAATAAAAAATAAAATCACATTCACATTAGCAGGAACAGATGCACAAAGAATGTGTTTCTCTTTGTGACAGGTTGAGGCACAGCCGTGGATTTATACATATTCGGACATTGTATTCAGTATCTCAATGTCCCTTGATGGATGGCACCAACCTGTCACGAAAACCTATTACAAAAGACAATTTTATGCTTACCACTAGACTAGATTAAGTCTCTCTTCCAAGTGGTAAGCATAAAATTGTCGCTTCATATGACTAGTAACTCCATTGGACCTCGTCTTCATTTTTCAATTCACACCTTCTTGACTAACTCCCCAACTTGTTATATAAAGAAGTTGTCCCAACTAATTTTTTTTGGAAAGCTTGTCCCAACTAATCTTATGAACTCATGAAAGCAATGTTCCCAACTAATCTAATGAATTCATGAAAGCACTGTTTTTAGCTATGGCATCATTCCAGTGGAGTTACTGACTTTGTAGAAAGCTATAGGCTTTTCACTGGAACGGACAACATGAATTTTGTAGTTGGGAAGGTGGATATGAACAGATCAAGTTGATCTGGAGACAATTGGCCACGGAGACTGAGGTGGACATAGAGCACCAAGAAGGCATTTGCACTTCAGACAGTAAGAATGGAGACAGAACTGACGAAAAGAGAATGCAGAGAAAATTGAATTATTACGAGACTATTGAGTAATATTGAGTCATTTGGGAAGTTGGATGCTTAGTCTTTAAAGCAAAACAACAACATGAAGGTGAACAAAAAACATTAGAGAAAAATATGATCACATTCACATTTAGTTGGGAACAGATGCAAGTATTGGTGTTGATTATAGTATGATGATATATGATTTGAATTCATTTGGACCATATATTATTTCAAGTCTCTCTTCCAACAACTCCCCAACTTGTAATTCTTTTTTTTTTTTTTTTTTTTTTTTTTTTTTTGAAAGGCAAGCGCGGGGTGTAAATGGGCTCCCCAGACCACAGAAAAAAAGAACCGTTACAAGGTACATTCGATAGTACGGTCACTCGTTACAACATCCATAAGATAATAAACTTGCTTCAAATCTTCAACAAGGAACCTAATTAGTTCTAGAATCACCGGCTCCAAGTTGGGGTGTAACCCTGCAAAATGTTCTGCTACTAAGGTAGTTGCATGATAGACCTGCCATAACTTTTCATCCGCATAAGTACCAAGCACTCCTTTAATCACTCTCATGACGTGAGTGATGCCTAACGTAGGCCCTAGGATGTATGAGAAGACGTCGTAAGGATACGAGCCACATCGAATCAAGAAAAAAACACCATTGAATTCTAGCACTAATCTAGCATCCGTACAAGGTGCTAATAAGCAGGTGCATTCTACTTGTAGGATCATCATCAGTTACCTGAATTTAGGATTTGTCTTCTTGCTTCGAGAGGACCTGCGAGGAACATATGCCGTGGGAGACAGGACAGCCTCACGGTCGTCTTCACTAGTGTTGTGCCGCACCTTTGCTGCTTCCTCTTCAAACGGAGTATGAATTTCAGCGACCAATGCATCCGTGCCTATTCCTGCAATGGCTGAGGCAGACCCTGAACGGCTTGGGGTGTTAGATAATCCATGAGCGTTGTAATTCTTTAGGTACTCTCTTCTTAATCAAATCAATAAGAAATACTCCCAAGTGATATGAGACAGGAGTAGTTGTTGTAGCCTGATCTGCGTGAATATTAGCTACACGACATATAGCGATGGGATATGAGTTGTGTAAATTGCTCTGAGATTCAATACATGTAGGTACAAGTGCCACTGGGATTGAAGTATATACATTTTGGTTCTCCGAATCTGGGTATGTTCTCTCATAAACATTCTTAAACTCATGAGCAATGTTCTAGCTGTGGCGTTGTACTAGAGGAACAGACGGATGTGAATTTGGCGATTTATGTGAAGAGGAAGATGGATTAAATGTATATAGATTTGTTATTTAAAGTTCATTTTTAAGTAATGAAGTGGTACCAGGAGCTTCTATATAACTTGAAGTTGATTAATATTATTGAGAGTTGAGACCCTCTAGACTAGATTAACCCTAAACTAGTCCTGAAACGCCAAGCAGACACTCGTTCATTTATAAAAAAAATTATCAAAACTTTGGAGTTTGGATGATACACTTCATGAAGATAATATGGAGTTGGAGAAGTTTCTTTGTTAAACAGCTTAAACTTGTGTTCTTGGTCACCCATCAATTGCTTAAGGATAAGGTTCCCTTGGATTGTGATATCATCCGCCAACACAAGTGTACCATCTGAGCTAGTATCCGTTGGCAAGCGTTTGGATAATTAAAGTAAATAAAAAACCAAAAATTCGATACAGAAGCCGCCAATCAAAGAGTCAGGCGCGCTGCTAGCATCTGAAATTGGGACTGGTACACCCTCCTTTAGACAGTGAGGTTTTTGCACCAATGGACTTGCCATATGATCTAATGATTATTACTGAATTTCTCCTCACTCAAGATAACTTATGCTATGGAAAGATTATTACTGAATCTCTTTGTTGCCTGCTATGTGAGGATGGACAAGAAAACATCCAGCACCTTTTCGTTAGTTCTGTTTACAGTAAGTGTGTTTTGTCCAAACTGCTCACTTGTATGCTAATGCAAAGGACATTCTCGCTCCTTCCATGGAATGGATATGGATATTCTTCAACACCATACCAAAGGTAATATCTTAAGAGTTTCATGCTTAGAACTACCTTGAAGAACCGTATCTATCAATTATGGAAAGAAAGAAATAATAGAAGGCGGTTTAACAACATCAGCTCTTCCAAAGAACAAACTACTCTTAATTGTTTTAAGATGAAATTAAAGTGAAAGAACAACTCAAAGTTGATATTACAAGAATCAAGAATACCTCTGCTATGTTACTTGGAATTTTTGATAGTTAAAGGTTCATTTTTCAGTTGTAGGTGATGCACGATTCGAAGTTGATTAATCTTTGTAATTGAATTTAGACTTTGGATTAAGTATAAACTAGTTCGAAAACAACTATCTTGGAATGGTACAATATTGTTATCACTTCTACAAATTGTTCAAAACCTTGATGTAATTTACACTTCATAGAGACGAAGATAAAGCTGGAGTAGTTTCTTCACTGGATGAGTAACTCAGGCCCATTATTGGATGATTGCCACCACCTTGTGGAGATGGAGGGCGCCAGGGTGAGACTCTTCCATAACAGTTACTTATCGCAGAAAAAGCTTCACTTACATCCTCTCCTGATGTTGAACATGGGAGTGGATGAATTTCCTGGCTTAGTTTTTGTGGTGGTGCAGAGGAGACGATGAAACCCTTCGGTTTAGCAAAAGCATACCAATACCAAGCCTTGCTTGAGCCCCAACACAGAAATGTGCAAGAGCTATGAAGATGATGATTGAACCTACAGTGTTCATTATAAGACTTCCAATATTGTTTCAGTTTTGTTACTTGCAATATGGTTAGTGAATGATCAATACATATTTATAGATGAAAGAATATACAAGTAACAAGTCTGTGCTCATGGAACATAGAGTGCATGTTTTGAACTGAAAGTGTAAGTTCAATCGAACACTTACTTGACCATGGACAAGTCAAGATCAATTTGATCGACTTTGACTTTGTTCTTGCTAAATACAAAGAACATGTGGGAGACCAAGATGCCATTAGTTGGAATAGTTGCAGAATAGGTGTTAAATTGCCAACTTGTAGCATTGGTGATGATTATTCTACATTTCTAAAGCGTTGTTTCGCATGGCTATGTTTGAATTCATTTGGACCACATCATATATTATTTCAAGTCTCTCTTCCAACAACTCCCCAACTTGTAATTCTTTAGGTACTCTCTTCTTAATCAAATCAATAAGAAATACTCCCAAGTGATATGAGACAGGAATAGTTGTTGTAGCCTGATCTATGTGAATACTAGCTACATGACATATAGCGATGGGATGAGTTGTGTAAATTGCCTCTGAGATTCAATACGTGTAGGTACAAGTGCCACTGGGATTGAAGTATATACATTTTGGTTCTCCGAATCTGGGTATGTTCTCTCATAAACATTCTTAAACTCATGAGCAATGTTTCTAGCTGTGGCGTTGTACTAGAGGAACAGACGGATGTGAATTTGGCGATTTATGTGAAGAGGAAGATGGATTAAATGTATATAGATTTGTTATTTAAAGTTCAGTTTTTAAGTAATGAAGTGGTACCAGGAGCTTCTATATAACTTGAAGTTGATTAATATTATTGAGAGTTGAGACCCTCTAGACTAGATTAACTCTAAACTAGTCCTGAAACGCCAAGCAGACAGAACTCGTTCATTTATAAAAAAAAATTATCAAAACTTTGGAGTTTGGATGATACACTTCATGAAGATAATATGGAGTTGGAGAAGTTTCTTTGTTAAACAGCTTAAACTTTTGTTCTTGGTCACCCATCATTTGCTTAAGGATAAGGTTCCCTTGGACTTGTGATTTCATCCGTCGTCACAAGTCTACCATCTGAGCTAGTACCCGTTGGCAAGCGTTTGGATAATTAAAGTAAATAAAAAAACCAAAATTTCAATACAGAAGCCGGCAATCAAAGAGTCAGGCGCGCTGCTAGCATCTGAAATTGGGACGGGTACGCCCTCCTTTAGACAGTGAGGTTTTTGCACCAATGGACTTGCCATATTGATCTAATGATTATTACTGAATTTGCTCCTCACTCAAGATAACTTATGCTACGGAAAGATTATTACTGAATCTCTTTGTTGCCTGCTATGTGAGGAT
The DNA here is from genome assembly GCA_003290165.1 of Berberis thunbergii. Lineage (NCBI taxonomy): Eukaryota > Viridiplantae > Streptophyta > Magnoliopsida > Ranunculales > Berberidaceae > Berberis > Berberis thunbergii. Next base: position 17,952 of record QNQO01010558.1, read on the forward strand.
GGACAAGAAAACACCAGCACCTTTTACAGGTTCAGGAGTTGTTTGTGAAGTTCTCTTGCTGGAGCTTCTTGGTTTTGAATCAGGCATTGAAATATATGTCCATATGGGATTCAAAACAGTGGAAGCTAACGTGGATAATGAGTAGGTTACGAACATCATTCAATTGGTATAAACCTATTTCATTTCGTAAACTTAGTGATAAACCAAAATAAGGAAAGGATTGTTTTTTGTCTTTAATGTTATATTAGGTATTCCATTAAAAATATATCGGCTCAATTCATGCTGTGGCTGTGTTGTGCAGTTTGGATTCTTTGATTGAAAATTGAGTTTTGTCAAGATAGTATAACTATGGTTTCACTTATTTACTAAGAACATAAAAGAAATATGACAGTTCTAATCTGGTGTATAGCTATGGTTTCTTTCTCTAATTTTCTAAGAACAACAAATAAATAAAACATTTTACAGTTCCAATTTGGTTTCTAGTTGGTCATTTCGTGAATTAATGAAAATTTTGTTATATTAGATATATATGTTTTTAATTTAAGTTCTACTAGAGTTGTATGCGAGAAATTTGTTTTCAAAATTTTTTTTTTTCTTCTATGAAAATAAGTAAGTTATAAAGCATTGTTTTAACATAGTAGCTGCGTACATATGGAATCACAAGCCAATTTGCAACATGAAAGAACGAGATCCGCTTGTTTTGTTAACTATACTATGGTTGAATGATTTTATAAAAATTGATTTGGTTGTGTCCCAAAATCAAAGCTACTTTGGAATAGTGTTTTTATTTTTGTTTTTTGTTTTGATCCTTTCGAAACCACTTAACCCTTGTCAAATGTACCAGTGCAATAGTCATTGTTTATCCATTTTGATGCGATAACATTTTTGTTTCTAACAATAAGATTTAAAATACTACTCTACGAGATTTTTTTTTTTTTTTCTAATAGAACACAGCAATGTCTCTAATATACAAGTTTAGGGAAGAAGAAACGATGAGTTCATCTATATATAACCATAGGAAAGTGTAATTGTTGTTGAAAGGAAAAACCTAATTGACATGCATGTGAGGCGAAAGATTCTTTGCTGGGACAATTTTGTACAAGGACATCCCTTCCTGCGTACCCTTATCATGTCTAGTCCTCTAATACCATCTCTCCCAAAATAATTTTGCTAACTGGTTTTATGGTTCTTGAACTGGAGCAGTGCCTCAACCCTACCGTTAATGTTATAGAGATCCTTGAGAAAATATATATATATATATATATATATATATTGGTTTGTACGTGTTCCATGGTTGAATAGGTTGAAAATACTTGGTCGATATTATACAAATTAAGCGTGGTAGCTAGTAAGAACGTAAAATGATAGAATCCGCATGTGTTATACCTAAATTTCTATTGTTTTTCATCCATTTGAAGCCTATTTATCTTTCACAAAGTAATTACAAGTTCTTTCTTAGATCAATGCAATGCCAACTTTGCAGGAGCTACACATTTCATATTATTTGCTTAACTTGCTTAACATTTGGTTTCTTAGGTACTTTTTTGAATTTTTTTTTTTTAATCTACTAACCCGTCCAGCCTAAATGCCGCCGGCAGGGATTTTAACTCAGGAGGACTCTTGTAGAAAAAAGTTGGGCCTAACGGGCGGTGGGCGTGTTTCTGACCTAGGTACAGCAGCGAAGGCGGTCAAACTACAGTTGAAACCACTACTGTCACGCAACTCTACATACCAATTACCAAAAAAGAACAATTACCCATCCGCGAAGTGGGTACGAGTGGTGTAAAAAATGACAAGGGTGCGGAGATTACCGAGGAATTGGGGATCAGAGGACAGTGGCCATTACTCGGCAACGGTGGTGTTGTCCAACAAATTTGAATCACTTTTAGAGAATATCGATGAAGATGATGGTGCTCAAGAGGATCAGCAGCTAGTGGGCAAGACAATGGCTCATGACAGCGCCGCGGTTGTACCAGAATCTACGGAGGATTGCCTCTTGGAGGCAGGGTATACAGTTTCAGAGATTGAGAATGTCATTGGTCCACAAGCACAGTCGTTGCTACAGGAGGATGCAGTCGACTCGGGGGACCCGACAATAGTCTTTCTAAGAATATCCTTGTGGCAGTGTCGCGAGACGTGGCCAACGCTACAGTGATGCATGCTGATTTAGGGAGGTCGAGCGATGCAATCTTCACAGCGGGGGCGTTGAGCCGGTCTGCTATTCCGCTAGAACCGGTCTCGCAGCAGCCAGTGCTCTACCCTTCACGAGGGGCCGTGACTTCTCCCCAGCTAGTGATCTGCCTCAAGCCAGAGGCCACGGCCTCGCCCAAGCCAGCGCCCTGCACCAAGGCAGTGGACGTGGCCTGCGATAATGCCACGCCATGCACCACACCAGAGAACAGAGTCTCGCTCAGCCAGCGCCTGCACCAAGGCAGCGGAAGTGGCCTCGCCCAGCCTGCGCCCTGCACCAAGACAGGGGTCGTGGTTTCGCCTCAGCCAGCGCCCTGCAACACATTTTTCGGTGCTACTAGCACAGAGCTAGGGGATGCTACACATGGTCAGCAAGTGCAGGAATTCTCGGACGATGATTTGCAGTCTCTGCTCAAGTTAAAGAGACATTTTGACAAATATGCTATCAAAACTTCACCGGATTATAAAAGAATCGGAGACACCTTGACTCAGGCTATATCTTCGTTCAGAGCAAATAGGAAACTTCGACCCCGATATTTGACCTCAGTACACTCGAGATTCCTAGTGAGGACAGTGATGACGTCAATTCAGAAGCTGAGCCTGATCCACAGGTAGCGAACATTGAATTGGATTTAGGGGCTATGTCAGACGGAAAGATGAATAAGAGGCGCCAACACCAAAGATATCAGTCTTTGTCCCCGAAAATCCAATAGAACTAGGACAGAAAACAGAAGGTACATAGACTGATTGTCTAGGCTTGTATTGGTGCATCTTATCTTTTGTGAGGTTTTGTTTCGGCTTTTTTGGTTCACCCTATTGCAGTCATGTAGCTTTCGGGCGTGGATTTTTATTTGAATAAATGGGGTAAACATCCAAATTTAAAAAAAAAAAAAAAAAAAAAAAACTCTGGACTTAAGATACCATCTGCCATATTTAGGAACTTAAATATATTTTCCAGGTCAATTATGTTTAACCACGGATTTATGCACTAACTATTAGGAGATGAGAAATTTTTCAGAAAGTGTAGGAACAACCAACAACATTCCACAATTTCAAATTTGAGTTCAAAGCAGTGTTTAAAAAAAAAGTTTGGATACTAAGGATATAACTAGGGCCGACTCTGTGATGCTTGAGGACTAGGAGCAACCGTAGAATGGGACCCTGAAAAAATTGCATTTGACGACTTTTATACCTCCAAACATACAATCAAACCAAAAGCTGATTATTACTTTTGCACTACTAGTCAGTACTGTTGTTGATCATGGTATGACTCTTTTGGACCTGCCAAAGGTGTGATGGCTCAGTGGTTGAGCAGTGGTGGGATATCACTGGTTCACAGGGTCGAACCCAGACATCGACATCTGGGGTGGGAAGGGTTAAGGGATTTTAAAAAAAAAAACTCCTTTGGACATCTTGCAGCCTTCTGCCTAAATATTAGCCTCACCATGCATTGCAGATATGAGTTGTGTATTTAGCATTTGAGTTTCAACGCGTATGGGTACGAGAAGTGCCACTCTGAGCAGATTCATCGTTGTACTCCAAATCGGGTATGCACTAGCAACAGTTCCTCAATTTTAGTTCTTAATTTTGTAGATAGCATCCCATGATCTTCTGAAACTCATAAGTAGCGTTCCAGCTATGTATCGTTCTAGTGGAGTAGACCGATTGATGTGAATTCAGCTGTTACGTGAAGAGGAAGATATGTAGTTGCAACATACAAAAAACATTTACTTTTCAAGCGCTAGGTTGCTTGAATCAAAACATCAATGAAAGAAGTTGCAAAAACTAGAGTCAACTGGGAAGTTGAAAGCATAGTTTTTTTAGGTCAAGATGAAACAAATTAACTAAAATAAAGTTAGCAAATAAGATGCATGGTTTTTTCTCTTTAAGAAAAACACAAACAAATAAATGCTTGTTAAACATCTCGCATACAACTTAATGAAATTGAAACAGAATATATAAAATTATATCCAAAATTCAAGGAAATTCTCGCCAACAGATCTTTCAAAGTAACTTGAATCAGTAAGCCTAATTCGTCCTTGGTGTGGCCCATTCACTCTGAGGATGAGATTGTCGTAACCATACCCATTGAGCTTGTTAATTGCTCTTTCCGCATCTTCCTTGTTAACAAAATTGACAAAACCAAAGCCTCTGCTCATGCGTCTTCTGGTCAATAGCAACATAAACAGGCTCACAGAACCAAAAGTGCGGAATAGCTCAAGCAAATCTGGCTCACGAGTGTCCTCTGACAAGTTGGTCACTCGGACTGAATTCTCTTCATTCCTGCGCCTCATTCTGTTCCTGCTCTCTCTCCACCACCAGCTCTCTGGCCTGGAGGAACATAAGTTCCTTTGCTGGCACCAGCAGCAGTAGCAGCACCCGTTTCAGGTGCCGTAGGCTTGTCGATGAAGCCTTCAGGTGGTGGGGCAAGATCCTTGTAAGGACACTTAGAAGTCCAGTGATCACCCTTTTTACCACAAGTCCTACACACCATGAGAACAGCTCCTCCTTTCCCAAGTGCTGACAAGGAATCTCCAGCAGCCTTGGATTCTTCAGCCTTGCTACCTGTTAACAGTTCCCTTTATTAGACAAGACCAAATTTAACGAAAGGAAGAAATAATAGCTTCCTTTTGAACTAAAGGGAGGAAATTTTAGTCTTTGTTATACTATGAACGGGGATCCAAAGAATTCACAATAAAACATAAAACATTGTTTTTTTTTTTTTTTGCTTTAGAAAATAAGACAAGTCATAGCTATACATCATCTTGACATAACTCAATTTCTATCAAATACTAACCACACAACAAAACCCCGGGATGAATTGAGTTTTAAAGGCATACACAGTGTAAACATTCAGGAAAATAAAATAAATCCTTTTCTGATCCGGTTTATCACCAAGTATATGACATGAAAGAGTTTAAACCTGGGAGCGTGTAGTTCCAAAACTCAAGATTTTTATTAAATACTTATACTTTCCCAGAGATGATAAAGAGAGAACTAGTGACTTCAGGCTGCATGAGAAAGCAGTGCAATAGCATTAATAGACATGAATTCATGAATTCACAACAATCATAGGATTGACTCACGGCTCATCTCTTTCCACATGAGCATTCATTTTGATTCCCTCAATTTTTTGGAATTGAGGAAATTCAAAATAAGGGACCAAAATGGCCCCAAATACAACCATAAGAGATTATTGATCCCAGACATTTTTCTTTCAATTTACATAAAACTATTGGAACCAAAATCCAACTCTAGAATGTGATAAACATATAAGAAGAAAAGACAATACTTCAACAAATTGCTGCTCCAATTGGAAAC
>QNQO01010559.1:0-124055 GCA_003290165.1 Berberis thunbergii
TAGCTGTCATAACAGATGTGCTTAACAATAACACCCTGTCTAGCTAAACTGTCTAACAGTCTACTAACTACTTCTGAGTCATAGTTTTACTAATTACATTATGCTTAACACAAAACAACGAATGCAACCACTAAAGTTTATATTAATCCACATTCTACATCAATAGGACTCTTTTTCAAATCTCATTCAGATTATTGATCATCATCATTGTCCAAACTTGAATTCATAGAAGGAAAAAAAAATGGTGACAAGGGAAACATCCAAGCTTGAGATTCAGACAATTAGTATGCTGAATTTGCTAATCGTGAAATGGCTTACTGTTGACAAAGGACACTATTTAGGTTTACAATGTTATTATATTGATGAGTTAAATATCAGTTAGTCATATACCCGCTTAGCTCTCACGTACATGCTCTCTGAGTGAGACTACTAGTCTGTTTCTATGTCTCAAAGGGAACAACAATCTAATTTATTCTAGTAATTAAAACATATGATCAGGTATTGACATTCTTGTTATTGACAGGTATGTACATTATTGTAAGTAAATATATAATCGGGTATTGACATTCTTGTTATTGCAGGTCATATCTATTTATTACTTTAGTGATGTTGTATTGTTGGTCTTAACATTTATTTGTCGACACTATTTTTTTTAATTAATATGTGACTATGCAGTTAGATATGTTGCAGTGACTATGTAGCCAACAGATTTATGCACCGCCTAGTCTGAAGTCCCGGCGTTTAACAATTTGTAGCTGGCGTATGTATGTGTCGCCCAATCAATTACTTTGTCAAATATAAGTGCCACGACAAAACTGTAATGTTATTTATATCTGCCACTACGTCATGCTGGCGGATATTTTTGTTTTTGTTTTAAATTCAAATTTACTCCCGGCGATTAAGGGATTTATCCTCCGGGACAATCCTTTCCCAACGCCACTTTTGTCGGCAGATATTATATTCGCTATTGCAACATTTGTCTAGCGGATATAGTATTTTTGCGACGGGAGTACGCCTTTAGTGTCATATATTTATCCGCATAATTGCCCATTTTTGTAGTAGTGTGCATAAAACTATCGTGAAAAAAAAATCAAAAAATATCAACCACTCGGCCACAGAGGTATACATGATAAAATTCATACTTTAAGATTTTAATAATCGAATGTTTGTTGTATATTAAACGTTTTTAGAAATACTACCCGTCCCTTGGTAGGCCTACACTTGGATCTGTCATTGGCTTGAGAAAACATTAGTGGATGAGAATATATAAGGATACATGCAAAAGGACATCTGCCCGATGCCACCGGATGTAGACTGTTCAATGAGAAAAATGATTGCATGGCATGAGCTACATATGACATATGGTCATATCTACTTAATGTATAAGTGAAAAAGCAATGAACTAGCTACACCATACAACAACATACATGATTTTTTAGCTCGGTTTTCTTCATTCATCAAATGCATTTGAGCCTTCAAACCACAATTGAATGAGATAGTGAGGAGTGCTTCTACAGTGCATTGGTTTTTTGCACTGGTTTTTTGCCTGGTGCAATCAGGTACTGTTGGATTGCACCAGGCAAAAAATCAGTGCAAAAAACCAGTGCACTTTGGAAAAACCGGATAGTGAGAGAGGAAAATGATGAAAAACTTTGAGTTTGGTTGTTTAAAAATATCTGTCGAAGAAGATGTGGGTGACTGGGTGAATAAGATTATGAGGATTAATGAAAAGACATTGAGTTGTTCAAGATGAGTGGAAAACAAAACCCTTGATTGCGCGGTGTGAGTTAGGCTTTGTCAATAACGCTTGGTGGTGACCTTTAAAATGCAAATATTACTTTTTAAAATAATAAGTATCAAATTGTGGTATCTTCAACCTAAATTATGGGTGAGTGACAAAGCGTTTAAATGGCATGTGAATATTTGCTTAATTATCTAACCTATGGTATGAAGCCTTCTTCTGATGATCGTGAAAAAAAAATAAAATATATATCTCCATCGAAAGATATACCTTGTTATATTTCATCTTTTCAACAAGTTTAGCAATCAGCATAGCAATTCTATTGTTCCGATAGAGATAATAACCTATAATTAGCTTTTGAGGAAATTTCCAAACGAACAATTTAAACAAAATCCTTCAATTTATTATTTTACCATGTTCAAGTGTATGTATTCATCTATCCATAGAGTATATTGAATGTACTGAAATGGCTATAACAAAGTTCCTATTATTCGTATTAACAACTACTCTAGGAAGAGTTTTAAAGTCGGACAGTCCATAGGTTCAAAATTTTAAGTCTTATCAAAATCCGGGTTGGGCTTGAGGCAGAGCATTGGAGCACAAACAACCCAAAACCCCAAAGATTTAAGTAATTTATAAATTTATTATCCACTCATTTAAGCTCAAGTTCAATAAAGCAATTTATGATCATGGTCAATTCTCATTTACCTCTAAATTTGAAAGATTTTTTAGAAAATTTAGGTTCGATGCAAAATTTTCGGGCTAGGCTTGTGTTGATTAGCTTGAGTCTAAGCTCAAATTGGGTGGACGACTAGATGACCTATCAATACTTCGACTTGGGCCTGGATTGAAGCTATTGGCTTGTCCAACCCACCCAAATTGCACACATTAACGAGAGCAAAAAATAAAATGAAAATAGTGAAAAGAATTAAGCTAGTGTGTTTGAACAATTTCATACAATAGTTAAAGGTGATCTACACAGCGAGGAAATGGGGCGAGGGGAGTGAGTGGCGGGGGTGGAGCCGTTCATTCCGCTTGGGATGCACGTGTAAAAAGTCAATACACGCTTCTCGAGTGAGTATGAACGGCTCCAACCTGCCCACCTCACTTCCCTCGCTCGTTTCCTCGACAACTTAGAATTTCTGATAGTTAAAAAGGACGTACTCGGCTTTAAAAATGAGATTGCAAATAGTAAAAACATCACCCCTTCAAACATCCTCTAGTAGTCAAGTGATTATCCAAAACCATCAATAATGCTAACTTCAGTTATCTAAATAGGTTCATACCTACTTTATATTAAAAAAAAAAAAAAAGTTTTGGCAGAATATTATTACTATCCAGATTCCCCTCACACACTGTCGGATAAAATATTTGCGTTCGTCCTAACTCGCGCGAGACGCTCTGCTTGATTCCATCCCATTTAGCGCAATTTTTCAGCCGTCCAGATTACAAATATCACGGCGCACAGACGCACCCATAACGTTCTTTAACACCATTAATTTCATCACCCAAAAAACCATTCTCTCCACTTCAGACATATACACTTGTGCAAGTAGAAGAATGAGCTTCAGGTCTCTCTTTCCTTCGTTCGAGGTATCATCTCTCCACTCCATCTCTTTCTGATTCGAATCCATTTAAAACTTCGAATCGCTAGTAGACGATTACTACCAATTCGTGTTGTAGTCGATCAGTTTCGTTTGAATTTCTAGTAAAGATTTACCTGGTTCTTGCTTCGTTTTAGTTCAATATCTAGGGTTTACCAACATTCAGCTTGTATTCATCTTGAAGTAGACGGTGCTTTATAGATCTGATGCTTTACTGATTTGATTTGTATTGATGAGTAGTTTGTGTATAGATGTGAACTAATATTCTAGTAGAGATTGATAGTACGGCTTTAATTCTGACAGGCAACAAGTCTGAATTCATATGGGAAATTGTTGTTCCTTTGACATTAGATCCAAGGATTGATCAAGTTTCTATGTTTAATTTCTTATTATCCTTGGTTGAGGAATGAGGATCAATTTTGTGGGCGATTTTTTTATTATTAATAATTCTGGGAGCTATCATGTTTAGCTCCCAATTTGAGCCGGGTTGAGGTGGCAAGACAGATTCAGGTGCTCTACTGAGAAAAAAAAACATCAAGTAGACAAAAATATTAAGTCCCTGATGTGAGTTGAATGTTAGATAGAGGATGGGTCTATGAAAAATAATTGGAGAAGAAAATTTAACCTGGGTGAGGAGTGGTTATACGAGAAGAGCAAAGCGAAGGAGATTGACAGAGGAGTTGTGAAATCAATAGACTGAGGGTGGAGGTGTTAGAGAGGATAACATTAGGGAGAGGAAGTGAAGCGGTAAGAATAGATTAGTGAGGGGATAATGAAATGTTTAAGTATTAGAGAAGGAGATGATGAAATCTTTAAGGAGTAGAGAATGAGTTACCATGAAGACATATCTCTTTAAATTCGTCTGATGAAGACTTGGAGTTGCAGGCTTTTGGTGTGGAGGTTCTGATGGGTATTTAGGGGCCAATCAGATAATGATGTAACCCAGATGTTTTACTTTCACTATTAGCTGGCTGGTGGACTCAAATCCTATTTGAGCTACTTGTTCTTAGTTTTTTGTAAGGGCTTCCTTGTATTTAATTTGGTATTAGAATGAAACCCTGAAAATTTTAGAAATATAAATAAAAAGGAAGTTATAAAAAAACGTTTATTGGGTTTATGTGATTGACTCGAGGCATGGCAAATATGTCATTCGCAATGAAACTAATATGGATATGGGGATAGAAGTTAACTCCAGATACAATGATACGATCCAAATTTTAAAAATCTAGGACCATGGATACAGGCTGAGGTGTACCGCAAGTAGGAGGAAGTGGACGAGGATGAGGAGGAAGCAAACATTTGTTAGTAAATAAGACTTGAAATATTTGTTCACAAACCATTGATCACATTCTCTTCTCCTCCTCCTTCACTCAGTCTATCTGATCAGAGTATCTTAGGGAATTTAGAATTCAAGCTAACATCCCATTCCCTCCTACCATCCAGCTGGCAGATGACTGTTCAGCTGTCTTCCATAGGGAAAATGGGTTTGGGCTAGACTTCTACATGCCCTTGCTTGGGTCATTTGGGGGAAATGAACATAGGATTTCAAAAAATGTATCTAAAGATGTACATAGCTTATGGGTAGACATTAAGGGTGTGTTTGGTTGGATGAAATCCTATTCCATTGAATTTATAAGGGGACCCCTACATTAAGATTAAATTGAGATAACACTCATATCCACCATTGGATTTGTGATCAATAGTAGGAATGGAAGTGTCATGATCATGGGAACCACATTCCTTGGTCCCCAAAGCATGTGATTCTCATGTTCATGGGATATTCATTCCCACCATTGATCGCAAAAGTCAATGGTGGATTGGAGTGAACCTCACATTAGCTTAGATCTAGATGATCCCTTCATGGATTCCGATGGAATGAGATTCCATCAAACCAAACACACCCTAATCTCTTCCTGTGTGTTTGGGGTCAAAATTGGGGCATAATTTAAAAACATCCAATCTCTTCCTGTATGTTCGATAGGGGAGAGATCCTGAGAGACACAAATCTTTAACTTTGGATATATACTTTTGCATTTTGACTATATGAATACCATACTTTTGTTTTGCTTACCAAAAAGGACTTGAAATTTCAGCAGCTAGAAGTGTTCATGGAGTACTATGTGTGGCGAATTTCTGGCACAATACATTAGACATAATGATTCTCCTGGTATCATTAAGTTTTGTGATGCTCCATGCCTGTTTGCTTTTCTGTTCTGCATCCGAGTCACATCTAGTGAAACCCGACCCAATCCCACACCCACCCACCCACCCACCCACCCATTCACCCATCTACCCCCACCCTCAAGGAAAGTTGAATGTCTCCCTCCAATACGCGCAACAATAATTTTTCGGTGTTTTATTGTCTAATCTGTAATTTTACTCAAGGACAGTTAGTCGAATTTAAGTTTTGAAACCAAGGTCTGTGTGATAATAAGTATGTGATTTTCATGTAAAATTCCTTTTCTTTTCAGGTTGTACAATTGCCGCAAGCCAGTTAGTCAATAACTCTAGAACATATTATAAAAATTCATTTTCATGAATGTTTCAAAGCTTCAACAAGGACCCCACGTTTCTAATACTAGCAATCTTAGTACTTTACTCCTATGAAAGAAAGCCCCTTTTTTAAAAAAAAACTATTTTATGTTTGCTATGAACTGATAATTCAATTTGTTTACTATTCTATCCAATAGGTGGTGAACGAGCAGGAAAAATGTCAGGCACAACTCCTCAAGATGTCAAGGACCAAGAAATTGCAGAGAATATTCCTAAAAAGCCCATTGATGCAGACTTCTCGGAGGAGGACCCAGAACATCAAAAGAAAAATGAAGAAAATTTCATGCCATCTGCCCAACAACAGGTAGGAGATTATGTAATTTGCATCTGATGAGTGTTGTTAGTTACATCAAAAAAATTGAGGGAGTATGGTCTTTAGAAGGTGTTGAATGTGGAACATGAAGATCGATTCACTTTTCTCATAGGAATTATTTTGTCTTGTCAAATCATAGCAGTGCGTGCTGCTTATGTGGTGTCATTTTCGTTAGTCTACATGTTCAGCAGGTTAAAAATTCTGTCTATCATCTTATGCTTTGCAGGAGGCTACACTCAAGAAAAAGTATGGTGGCATAATACCAAAAAAGCCCCCTCTGATTTCAAAGGTCACAGTCCTTCCAACTTTCAATTTTATTTCTTTCTAAATGGCTGGGGTTTATAAATTGACATAGCTTTCCATTGCCAGGACCATGAACGTGCTTTCTTTGACTCTGCTGATTGGGCATTGGGAAAGGTGTTGTGATGGTTACTAGAAAGCTCAACAATAACGACTAGTTATCAATCCTTTCTAACAGTTTAGTTTTTCCAACAGCAAGGAGCACCTGTAGGGAAGCCAAAAGGACCACTTGAAGCGCTTAGGCCAAAATTACAGGTATGCAATTGATGCCAATCCCATGTGCAATGTAGCTATAGAAGGTTCACAAAGATACACAAAATTTTCAAAATGACTCTTTTTCAAAATCCCTTATACTGATTTTTGTGAGGACCTATGATAATAAGTTTGGTTCAATAATGCCTAAAACCGATATGTCATATAGTGCTAACCTATATGTGAGACTCATCATCACAAATTAAGGTGACTCCTGGCTGATCTAAATATCTTTTTTTTGCGGTACAAACTATCTTTTCAAATTCTGATTATCGGTTATTCTTGTACTCAGCATCATTACTTACCGAGTTCACCTTTAATGGGATAATGAATAATTGAATATAACAAATTTTTGTTTAGTTTTTAGTACCCATCTTTTGCAAGGTTGATCTTAATGATGGTGACAGTATCCACTTGTTATGTCAGCACTTGAAGATTCAATTTCTCTACTTATTGTTTTGGCTATGGTGAGACAACATGTCTGGGTTTTTACGTCTGAAGAGGCAACTTAATATATATATGACATAAGCTGCTAGGTTCATCGAGACATTATACTTGGACATGCAGTGACTTTACTTGCTTTTATGTCATTCCTTTTTATGAAAGTATCATGACTGGCACAAAATTATAAAGAATTGAAAGAATAGACTGATGAGCTTAAAAGTAATTTCAACTATTTGATTAATCACTACTTACAGAGTTTACTTAAATGTTCGTCACATGCAAAAATATGAGTAATTGGCACATGTGAATGTCTTATAAGCTTTTGTGGTGAAATTGAACTCGTCTGTTTTGTGCTTTCATATCAGCCTACACCATCACAACAATTGCGAGCCAGGCGATCGGCTTATGCTCCTTCAGATAATGATGAAGGTAAGTGAAGATCACTATTCCATCTTCTAGGAGCTCACATGTATACTTGACTGCTGGTTATGCTAATTGATGCCATCATTCTCCTTTATATCGTCCAATAGATGGTGGCAACATTGACAATCCCAATACGCATATGGAGGATTAAACTGCCACAAGTGACGAGGTCTTCATGTCCTGCGATGGATGGTGACAGTGTTTGGAGTCTGACAGTCATTTCCTTCCATCGGATGCAATAAGCATTAATGTTGTACTTGTTTCTATGAATCTGTGTGAACAGGAAGTACCCTCTACGTCTGAAACTTGTACCTTTTAGTTTCCCATATAAACTTACTGTATTCATGTTTAGGGCTCTGAGCAGGGAACCTCATTCTTCCCCGTCAAACTACTTGAAGAGACTTTGGATTATTAAATTGATCTGATTTAGGATACAAGTTACTCGGTCCATCCTTGCACCATGAACTTTTTATGTTTGCTATAAAATCATGTTACATGATTGAGGAATAAAAGCACAACTATCATCTGTGCCATAGCATGATGCCCAGGTAAATTCAGCCATAATCCAGGTGAACCCATCGCATAGGACTGTGTAGAGACATTGGGCATGAGCAGATGGCCTCTTGGGCCATGGGATTTCGGACAAAATTCAAGGATGCTGGAGGTTTCAGCTTCAGGCCCTTTTTAATTCCATGGCTGGGAAATCCAACCACCTTTTTATTCTACCTTGTGCCTCCACAGGGTGGCAACTATTTTAGTATGTTGGCGGCGTGGTGCAAATCTCCCGGTTGTCTTGAGGTGCACTGAGATACAAGTATTTCTGAGTTAAGCAATAAGTAGCATGTTGAAGATTGCAAAAGTGCGTATATACGTGCAATGATCTTGGCTGGGAAAGCAGTCCGTCGGTTTTTTCATGTATTGCAATTGTAATTTAACCTTGCTACTTGAACAGGGCTGTTAATGGATTGGATTTTGGCTTGGACATTACTTTTAATCAGATCTAGATAAGTCTAAAGATCGTCAGTCCTTTAAAGATCATAAGTCCCAATTATGATCCAAGCAAGTTTAAGCACAAGCCAATTGCAAAGTAGCAGTGAATCTCTCCAAAAGTGTTAAATGTAGTCTGAATTCTGAAGCACAAATTTCAATTGGCCATGATAAAGTTTCCTGTTTGATTTCTGGCCACTGTTCATTACTAAATGAATTGAGATTAATTAATGATCAATGAATGTCCTTCAGACAAAAATAAAGCTGCATAATCGTATCCTTCGGCTTCAATCAAAATCCATTTTGTGGAATTGTAATCGTCACCTTTAATATGCGCCTTTTGTGTTTTGCCCGAAAAAAAATGTTTATAGGTAGGCACGCCCAATCATGCTACCATTTGGTTAAAAAAAATATGGGAAGCTAAAATTTCCATTCAGATAAACAGGGAGTTGCAAGTCAACAAGACTGAACCCTACACTTAATATTCTTTTTCAATCATACTTTACGAGTTCGTCATACTTGTCATTTGTGGTTTTAGCATCTCCGAGGGTCTCCTTAATATGGCTCCAAATCCGTTTAATATTCTTTTCAAGGTCATATTACTCTCCAAATCTGGTTTTTTTAATCCCTTATCTATTTATTATTATTTGTATTGATTTCTTTCTATTTCTATCAATCCTACTCCTTACCTCCTCTATCCCAAGAATGTGATTTTTTGAAAAATGTCAAAATTTCACAAATATTTATTTATCTTTTACTCATCGAAAATTTCGTTTGAAATCTTAAATTTTATTTTTTCTTCACACTAGTCTTACTTAACGTACATTTAAACCCGTTGTAACCTTAGTTCAGTATTAAAATTTTATTATATAAATGATTTTTATGCAACATTTAATTAGTTTGTATGACATTGTAAATCTCTTGGGTCCTTTTATGTAGCATGTAAGAGCATGGACGGATTTACATGGGTCAAGTGGGGGCAAGTGTCCGGTGTCCCCACTAACTTTTGAAATGTTTTTGGTTTTTTTTGCAATTTGCGGATCCAATGCTGATGACACTATCTTGCCACACCCCTTTATCTGTTCTTTGTGATGCCGACGATTTTGTTCCGTCAATTTCCTATTTTCTACTCTCTCTATCTATTTACTACGAGACAGATAACCGCCTCGCCTTCTCTTATCTTCCCTCTCTCTGCTTAATTTATTTTCCTTTTGAAAATTTTGATCCATTAACTTTTCCTTGAAATATATGTTTGTATCTCGAGGTACATCTGTGAGTTATTATTTGAAAAATATTTTGTTAATCAACGTGAGCCTTTTGATAATCAATGCACGTTGACTGCTAGTTACGAAAAATACTGCAATAGTGATTAATGTTGTGGTTAATATCTAACTAGCTATTTTTGATAGCGAGGTAAATAATTTTTTTTATAAACATATAATTTTACATACGTTTGAAAATGAATTTTTGTCCATTAACTTTATATACTAATTTGATTTGTTCTTCATATATTTATGTCTTGTGCTAAAGTAGCCTGTTGGATTAACTTTCTCCCCTCATAAATTATATGAAGTTGTTTAGCAAATGATGTTTTATATAATTATTTATGTATTGTTCAAATATTAAAAAATTATATTAAAGTAATTAATTATTATACTATCATTAATTAACTATGATTCATTGTTCCACAAGCCTCTTCGACGCACGCATCCCGGGGATGGACGCCTCCCCCCTCGCTGTTTTCCTCGCCATTTCCCTCGACAGTTTGAATTTTTTTTTTTTTTTTTCTTTCTATTATGTCCATCATATTACCCTTTATACAAGCCCTTCTGCCTGTCGAGGTAATGGGGGAGGAAAACAGCGAGGGAGGAGGACCGTTCATCTCATTCGGAATGCGCACAAAAAATGATGCGCATCCCGAGGGAATGGACGGTCACCCCTCTCTCCCTCGCTGATTGCCTCGCCCATTTAGAATTTTCGCCTGAGGGCAATCCCGTACTTCAAACAATAGTCCGCCATATTGGAAACAATATACACCAACACTTCTTCCTTCTCCGTCTTGCAAAAGTAAGGGGAACTAAAAAGAGAGCATCGCAGATTAGGTTAGGTCAGCGGGGGAGATCTCTCAGGACGTCAGGATGGTTCGTCTTCTCAACTTTGTTCTTCTATCAAACCCTAAACTCATCTTCTTGATTTGGTTTGATTGTGTTATTTATCGATTCGATTTGATGTTCACTTTTAGATTCATACATTCGCCTCATGAAAAAAAAAAAAAAAAACTTAAATGCTCTAATTTATGGATCACTAGATGCTCGAGAGAGAGAGAGAGAAAGAACCATTATTATAAGGATCTCAAAATTAATAAATAACCTAACCTGAAAAAGAAGGAGATTTTTACACTACACATTCGATTCATATGTTGCGTTATTGGAGATGCCATGCTCCAAGTACTCTGTTATTTCTTCTAACAAATGTTAAGCAAATTGATTGATGACTATGGATCTCTGCAGTTAAGATTTTCAGCAATTTTGACATCTTAGGGTCTGTTTGATTGCGTCGAATGGATTCTTGGGGAATTTCCTATTCTTTGAGATTCCATTCCAGAGAAAATGCTGGAATCCATTCCACTATTATGTTGTTTGATTGCTAACAGTTATGTATGGAAAACTATCGACGTGTTAGTATGTTATTCCATTTCACCCTAAAATGTAACCCTTCACCATACCAAATGAATGCCATCACCACTGTAAAACCAACATCAGTACCTACCAAGACCACTATGATCACTTTACCAACATCAGAGTGTGTTCATCATCATGTTGCGAAGAGAGAGAATAGTCTTGGAGTGAAATGGAGATACATATATGCTCACGATATTATATCATAACGACCCTTGTAAAAGAGATACAAATCACTACTACTGAATAATTGAAATCTTTGAGACCTATATTTTCAGTTTTTAATCCACTTGGAGATAAAATAGTTCAGAGCAGTGATGAGAAGGAGCCCATACTTTTGAAGATGATGTTTAGCGTATCATATTATGAAGAAAATGCATCTTGGAGGTATTTATGCGTACATCTTAATTGAAGTCCCCATGAGTACTTGAATAGGAACCCTTATCCCGAATTGAAATCCATTGATTGAGATTGAAGAACAAACCGTTTTTAATTTCCAATTGGAATCCCTTTAATTGATTGAAAAAAAACACCCTTTTGGTTGCATTGAAGAGCAAACAGAAAGAAGTCTTTCAGTGAATACAAGAGGAGCAGGTGTGAGTTGAACTGCAAAGGAAGAAAATAATGATTGGAATGGAAATAAAAACCCCTTTGTGTAAACAAGAAAGTGGATCTGAAAGAGACAGAGAAACAAAAACAAAGGAGGATTACAGAAGCAGGCTACAAGAGAAAGGGGAACAACTGAGAGGGAGGGAGAAGAGTTTAAGACAAGGAGGATAAGAAAGTGAGGGTCGGTGACAGAGATGAGAAGTTGGTGGTTAGTTTTCCTTGGTTTCAATTCCTAGGGGAGAGCAAGGAATTCAGTTTGTGGAAAACACACTTATTATGACAATTTTGACTCGTGAGTCGAGGCATCAGAGAAAATTAGCAATGGAAAACTTTTACAATCAAACAACTTTAACACGAAACTCGAGTTGGAATGGGTTCCTTTTCCCTAAAAAAAGTGGCTATCAAAGTAATTCAAATTTCGAAGAAATACAATCCACACAGTGTTACCAAAATTTGCAAAGATTGTTATCAATCAAATTGTTTTCTTCTAGTTCAGAAACTAGATGCACTTGGTGCAGAATCCAAGTTTATGGTCATTGACCAAATTGATTATCTACCCTTAGTGATGTTTGATTGCATTGAATCTCATTTATGTAACCCTCTAAAGGCTTTTGCAAGATGAGAGGATGATCAACTTTAAAATTTTTGTAGAATATACAAAGCGCGTTCCCAAGTTTTCTCATGAATTTTGGGGGTTGATTCTTTAGGAAGAGCAACTAGTGATTATCATATGCATGGAAATTTCATCGACAACCTCACACTTCCTCTTCCCTTCCTATCTCATCCTTGCTCCTCCTTCATTGCCCTACATTTCCATGGAATGAGATTCCATTCAACCAAACATACCTTTAGTATTTTCATATATGTGTGTTTGTGCACGTGCTTTGAGAATGATGCCCCTCATCACTACATTTTGATGATTTGTTGTATTGTTAAATTTCTGGTTTACAGTTAAGAAACACTCGTAGCATATATCGGAAGGAGCATGCTACTCTGGTTCGTTGGTTCTCTAA
The DNA here is from genome assembly GCA_003290165.1 of Berberis thunbergii. Taxonomy (NCBI): domain Eukaryota; kingdom Viridiplantae; phylum Streptophyta; class Magnoliopsida; order Ranunculales; family Berberidaceae; genus Berberis; species Berberis thunbergii. The sequence goes on from QNQO01010559.1 coordinate 12,918, forward strand.
AGAGGCCCATCCCTCAACTGAAAGAGGAAATCGTGAGTTGTTATTTACATCTTTAAGAGTTTTAATGTAGTTCTAACGTTCATATTCTAGCATTGGTATCAATATCAAATTGTTTGGTCAGTGTTTTGAGTTGACATGTTTAACGTACAGATCTTTTGAAGAATCCTGAGCACGGTGATTTGACTGCAAAGACAAAGACGGTTTTCTATGGAGGCAATAAATGCATTCCAAGATCAAGGAATCTCGACTTTTTCATGGTGATTGATCTTGACTACTTGTAACTGAATCCTTACTCTTTCGTATGGCTCTTCTCTGCTATTCACTTCATCAGAAATATTTCTAATCTCAACTCAAGATTTTTGTCTTGCTTTAGATATCACCAAGAGCAGCAGCAAAAATCAGCACCAATTCTTTCCATAGGTTTGGACTGTTTGACTGACATTTATTAACATTCGCATTTGATGTCAAGTAATCTAACATTCCATGTTTTCAATCAGCTTACTAGCTCAGCCCAGAAGAGATTTTGCAACTGATTCAGGTATTTTTTTTTTTTGTTTTTTGGAATTTTAGCTTTTGTCACTATATCTAACTCATTTTGTGAATATGAACCTTAAGGAATGCTCTTTTGCCTTTTGTGATGAGGTATATTTCCATTAGATGAAAACATGCCCAAGTGGCCACTTAATAGAATTCTTTGGGATGTTTTAACATGTACCACAACCACAACCCATTTGACATCTTTGATAATTTGAGAAAGTTTGTAATTTGGTATGAAAGCATGCCAATTTACTGTTGAGGTTCTTCCTTTCGAAAATTTCCAAGAATGAATATGCCATATGCCATCTTAGCACATTACACTGTTATGTTTATTAATATATCTTTTGTGTTAGTGTTACCTACACTTTGTTACTACTGCCGTTTTCTACAGAAACTTACCCTATGTTTTAAATTTATTCACTTAGGAACATCATTCCTAATTCTTTCTTCGTCCTCTTGGTAACTTTAACTACATTCTATGTGGAATTTATCCCTTAACACGCTGATTTTATTGTTTTCAATAGCACAAAAATTCATCTCTTGTAATATTGTTCCAGGGCTTCCTCCACACCAAGAGATTGGAATGCCATCTCTCTCTCCCACAATGTCAGAGGTATTCATCGTTCCGCTGTTTCGGAAGATGCTGTATGACATCCTTTAACTTATCTTCTGACATGAAATGACAGGGTAACATTGCACGGTGGTTGAAGAAAGAAGGGGATAAAGTTTCTCTCGGCGAAGTGCTATGTGAAGTTGAAACGGTAGGTTCCCTGCTGCCGTTTTGAGTTAAGCTGTCAGGTATATTAAACAAATAAATGACATTTTGGTGATATGTTTTGAAGGATAAAGCAACCGTGGAATTGGAATGTATGGAAGAAGGTTATCTTGCTAAAATACTTCATGGTGATGGTGCAAAGGAAATTAAAGTTGGCGAGGTAATCATTTTATCTACTATTAGGATTGGACTTGCAGACTACTTGGTTTTTGTTTTTGTTTTATTTTTAAATTTATTATCTTCAATTATACATATTACTTTTATGTTTGAATTTAAACACTTTCAAACCCCTATCTTCTGTAAGCCCTCCAAATAATGTCTATAAATGCTAATTTGGGAGATGATTGTTTAGGGTGTTAGAGGTGAGGCTAGTCTCAACAAAAAATACGTTCGAAAAATTAGGGGCATTGAGCTAAAAGGACTTTTTTGGGGTTTGACTGCGAGTTTAAGATCCACTAAGTTTGGATTTAATGAAAAGGACACTTTAGGATCCACTAAGTTTGGATTTAATTAAAAGGACATTACACACGCCAGAAAGACATTTCTCTCATTGCTATTTCCATGTCTTTGCAATGTCTAACTCTTTGCAACTCTATTGCCACCGCTCCTTCTCCCTTCCACTCCCTCTTTCTATCTCCCTCCCTCTATCTCTCTTTGTCCATCTCATTTCTGATTTCTCCTTCTTTGTACATATTTAGATTTTTGTTGTACAAATTTAGATTTGGAGGGTAGGCATTGTTTAAAATACTTTGCAACATATGAAAACATTTTTAAATCAATGCATACCATTTGTATAGTATGCAAACAGTTTACAAGGTGTGCATAGGATGCAAACATTTGTAAATATATGAAAATGAATTGAAAAACGTTTTCCAATCAACGAATATCATACAATCGGATGGTATGCACTTAGCGCAAGCATATGTTTTGTAAAGATATGAAAGTCAATTCAAATAATTATGAATCAATGCATACCATACAATTGGATTGTAGACATTGGTTTAAAACACTTTGCAGTGTCTAAGAATCTAATTGAATGTGTTTTTGGATCAATGCATACAATACAATTGGATGATATGCGTGGTAAAAAAATTTGTAGAAAAACCAATTGAAAATGGTTTTAGATCAATGTATCCCATACAAGTGGATGATATGCAAATACTTTGCAGGGTCTGAAAAGCCAATGCATACCAAACAATTGGATATTCATTATATGCACACAATTTGCGAGAGAGGTCGTTTTCGCCATATTTGAGAGGGTGAAAGGTCGCTTTCACCACTTGAAATAGAGAGAGGTGTTTTCACAAATTGAAACCAGAATAAGAGATTCACTTGAATGATATTGAGCCACAAGTGCCCAATTATGGGATTCGATGTACGTTTACGACCCATTAAGTTTACATTTGATTGAAAGGACTCAACACGTGAGACTATTGTTTTGGTTTCAATTAGTAAAAGCAACATCTCTTTCATACCATTTCAAGGGGCAAAAGTGACCTCTCACCCTCCCCTTCTATCTCAAATTGTTGTGCAAACTAGGGTTGAACAAATAACCGAACAAACCGATGAAATCGACCGAACTGAACTGAATCGAGTATTTCGTTTATTCCTATTTTCGGTTCGGTTTCGGTTCTTAAATATTGAAAATCGGTAAATTTGGTTCGGTTTTTGATTTTTAAAATTTAATAACCGAACCGACCGTATATATTCTCAGTATATTTACAAATTAAAAATTAATTTCTTGATGGCAAAGGAAAGGACAATGACAACCACCACCTTTAATTCTCTCCCTTTAAAGTCACATTGGGAGGAACACCACTTTTAATTCTCTCTTCCCCTTAAACTCACATTGGGAGGAGTGTGAGGAGTGTGAGACAAAAACCAAACCAACTAGAGAGAGGAGTGTAGAAGTCATCTATTTCTCTCTCTAACTCTTCCTTTTTCATACAAGTCACAACAACTCTTTCTCCCTCTCACATCACATCACATCACTTTTTCATTTCTTAAGTCTGACATCTCCATCTTGGTTTCTGCAGTTAGTTAAAACGGATAACGGATCTATAACAGTCCAAAACGTTATAGATTATAACAGGATATAACAGTATATAACAGAATAATTTTTAAATATATTTTAATACCCCCATAAAGTATTAATGTATTATAAAGTAAAAAAATAAATTATGTTCATAACACTAAATTCAAAAACAAAAAAACACCAATAAAAAAAAATTCCCTTCGTATGAGAGTGAGATCGCAACAGAGAGTGCGATGGACTCTTTGTCTTCTTCTTTTCTCAAGTTCTCTGTCAAATGGCGAGGTCTGATTCTTTGTCGATTGACAATGACGAGCTCTGGTCCTTATTTCCAATGAGTCTAGGGTTTTGGTTTGATCGAGAATGAAATGAGTGATTTTTAATGTATTAGAACAAAACATTAAAACGGTGTTATTGAAAAAAAAACATTATCTCAATAACGGCCATATAACGCCGTTATATTGGAGCCTTGATACTATAATGTGATAATGACATAACTTAAAGGCTCACTCCCTTGAGCGTTATAACGTTGTTTTAACTGCATAGATCTTGGTTAACAAAACCATCTCAGCAAGATGGTGACCGTCCAAATTTTCATATGAGAGTTACTCATCGCTCAACACTCATTAGTAAAAAAAAAAAAAAAGGATAAAGAGATTACCCACACTAACAAATTTACAGACCAAAACCACTCATTATCTCTTTCACAGCGGATCAAGACGAAAAACCACTTTAAGCAGCAACAACAGCAAAAAAGCTTCTTTCCTTTTTCTTCCTTGCCCCTTCTTATTCTCCCCTTTTCCACTTTAAGCAGCAACAACAGAAAACCACTTTAGTTTACTTCCTCTCCCCTTCTCCTTTTTCTTCTTCTGTTTCTACTTTAAATGATTTTGTAAACTGATAAAACCGAATCATTTCGGTTCTCTGCTCGGTCCTTGGAGAGTTTGGTTCGTTTTGGTTAAACATTTTTGAAACATACGTCATCAGTTCGTTTGGCGGTTTCAGTTCTAGCCCTAGTGCATACAATGGTACACATTGATTAAAAAACGCTTTCAATTAATTTTTCACCCTGTAGAGTATTTTAAACCAATGCCTACCATCCAATTATATGGTAGTCGTTGTTAGAAATTGTTTTTTTTTTCACCTTGTACAATATTTAAGCTAATGTCTACCATCCAATTGTACGGTGGACGTTGATTAGAAAAATGTTTCAATTAATTTGCGTCTCTTTGCAATGTGTTTGCATACCATCCAATCGTATGGTATGCATTGATTCAAAGCGTTTTTGTTATTTATTTGGATTTCCTCCATTCGAGATGGAAAGAGTTCCCCTACTTCTCCAGTCTCCCTGCTTATTGAATATTGGTGCTTGGAAACATAATAAGCCACCAAAAAATGAAAATGCATGTAAGAGTTGTTGAAGAGTTCATGTTTAACGCATATGATTTATGAGATCTTATTTCATTTGTGATTAATTTAGTTTCTAGGGAAGACATGTAGGAAAAACTAAGTTTGTTCTGGCCACAATGCTAGGTTTCAAATTTCAAAAAAGTGCTAAGATTACGTATTTCCCTTTCACGTGATGGTGATGTACTTTATTTGGATAAATATACCAGCACTTTTAAAATAAAGTATTGAAACGAATCACATCCCCTTTACAATTGTTTCTTCAGAACTCACAAGTGATATTATAAATACGTATGTAAAGTACCAAAATATCAACCCAAATACATAATTTTTTTGAAGGATTTGTAAAATGCGTGAACATTTTAGACTTTTAGTCTAGAAATTAAATCTTGATTGAGACACTAAAATTGATTAATTTATTGTGAAGGGGTGGATTTCAGTCTGATGGAAAATCTTTAATGTGATCTGAACTTTACTATAAGGTCATCTTGTTTTGTTATAGGTTATTGTGAGATGATAGTTCAGATGTTAATACTGGGAGTTTCGTTTATATTGTAGGTCATTGCCATAACAGTGGAAGAAGAGGATGATATTGGGAAGTTTGCCAATTACAAACCTTCATCACTGGGCTCTGGTGAGGAAGTTAAATCACCGTCTGAACCCAAAAAAGAGGTGGTTGAGCCTGTTCCTCCACCCGAGCGAGCGGAGCCAAAGATTTCAAAGGCTGATGAAGCTTCTCAATCAGGAGATCGCCTTTTTGCAAGTCCTCTTGCAAGGAAATTGGCAGAAGATAATAAGGTTAGTCATTGCAGTTGCTCTATCAAATGAATATCTGCTAATTTATATTGTTGGCTGAACGCTGTTATATAGTCAGCTTTCTTGCTGACTATAGTGCAACTCTGGATATTTGTGGTTTGATTATTAGCCCAAGTTCAAACCAAGCTGCACAGTTCTTCACCTAAGCCCCTGTTGGGGTTAGCAACACACACACAAGCATGCATACACATGCATAACCACTAATCTGGTAGACCTTGTTGGGAGAAGATTAAAACAAAGCACACAACTATGAAAGGAATAGAAGAAGACTACACAACTCTTATCTTTATTGATTGAAACATAGCTTGAGTACATGTCTATATATACTACTCCAAAGAACACTTGAGAGATAATTTTTCATCAATCACACTCTTACATATCAAAAGGTACCTTTTGATCTTTCATGGTCATGCTATTCAAGTTTCTTGGACTTCAAAAGACACATTTTCACCATTCACTGTTTTTCGGTTTCCACTGAACAGTAGTATATTGACCATAACTTTCTCAATACAAACCCAATTGATGCATCGTTTGAAGATTTGGAATCTAGACAAAAAGAGCTTTCTTTTGATATAATATAAGCTAAATTCGGATAAGTGTAGCCCCTTCAAACTCTGGTCGAAAGCTGTCTAAAATTTACTTTTCAACAGACCTTACACTAAATCAGTCAGATTCATTGTTCATCATCCTTGTCCTAAACCCAAACCAAACCAAAATAGTCAGTTTTCTTGATCACATTTAACCAACTCAAGTGATTCCTTCATCGGCATACTTTAAATGGATATGCATGTTTGTTTCATTCCTTTTGCTTATTTAATGTAGGTACCTCTGTCCAGCATCAAAGGTACTGGTCCTGATGGACGCATTGTGAAGGCTGATATTGAAGATTACTTGGGTAAGGTTTCCTAGTTGCTTATTTAGCTGATTGTTAGTGACTACTTTTTGCTCATTCAAATCACATTAGTTTTTGCTTAATAATATGTATTTTTTTCCTTTTGATAAGTATTATGTGTGTCACTTCCTGGGTACTTTTGTTAAAGTACTGACTAGGAGTAGATGGAAGATCTTATTTTTCTTCTCGAGATACTGGATACATTATATCAATTGTCAATTGTCATACACACCATTGACTCTAAGTGTAAAGGTGTGAAAGAAAGACATGGGGCATTGGAGAAAATGGAAAGTTCCTTGATAAGGTGTTGACTTCAAATGATTGCTTGCCTCATGGTTGGAAATAGGAGAGTGAGGATTGTATGCAAGATAGACTTTTAAAAACTCTACAAATCTACAACCATGTCAATGAAGTTTCCGTTGGTATCACATCAATAGGATATGGGGTTTGGGGCACGGTGGATCAAAACTTGTCTTTTTGATAACTCATTTTCCTTTGTTGATTAATCGTACTCCCAAAGGCTTCAAGAGTTTGCGATCCTGTCCAAACTCAATACATGGAAAAGCAAACTTCTTTCCAGAGATGGAGGGCTTACATGGGTAAAGGGCCTAAGAGATGTGTGGACTAATGTTCCCTTTTATTATATGCGTCTTTTCCATCAGTCCCTCTAGTTGTTATAGATAACATGGAAGCCTTATTTGGAGATTTCTTCGGTTCGAATCCGATGAAGAAAATTTCCATCCTCTAGTAGGGGAGATTTGGGGATTCAAAGTCTGAGGAAAATGAGCAAAGTTTTACCATGGAAATGGTCGTGTGGATACAAGGAGGCAAGTAGCTTTTGGAATAGGATTACTAATGTGACATTAGGTCCCTAGCTACCAAACAAAACCTTATGGAACAAATTTATGATGAATGTGTCATATGTATGAAACTGGAATTTTTGAAAGGGGTTCAAGGCTCTCTTGGGAAGAGGGATAATATTGAGTTTAGGGATGATGTTTGTTGAGTTTAGATTCTTTTCAAATTCTCTTTTGTGGTTGAGAGTAATATGGCCATCTCGTCCTTTGAAGGCCTTTTTAGGGTGGAATAAATTGGGGTCGGAAACCTCATGAAGTGCTTAATGAAATGGTTCAAAAGAGGACCAATGGAATAAATGGGGAGAGCTTTTTATTTCATCACTTTTTGCAAAATATCATTAGGAAGTCCACCTTGAGTTCCACAATGAATTTAAGTGAAACCTCCATAATTAGGTTGATATTATTTCGTGTCAAAGTGGGTCTTAAATTAGGTGAGTCCACCATGAGTTAAAGATAGAGTGCAAGTCAACTAGAGTCAGAATGATGCTCATCAATCAAAGGTCAAGATGAGAATACAAATTACAACACTTACGAAAATGTTTTTGAAGGTTTTTAGTTACAAAAATTATTTCAATATAATTCAATTGAAAATAGAATGTTACAAGTGTCAACTAGATCAACGAGTTATAGGTCACAAATAAAGCTCGATGAAGCAAACGTATTAGGATGAGAACCTATCAAGCAAACAACTCGGAAGATGAGCTCATTCAATTGAATTCAACCTATCGAATAGACAGCTTGTGCACTCAAGATTGGTCAAGCACACTGAATTTCCAGCACTTTATTTGTATTTAAATTTATCTTCTTTTTTTGGCTATTTTACAATCTATAAATAAGAGAGCCAAGCGATATTGAAGGGAGGGCTTTGGAGTTAAAAGGCACCAACTTTCAACATCAATAGAGGGAATTTTGAGAGCCTTTGGGCATCCTTTCCAAAGAGAATAGGCCTGATTTTTTTACAAAGCTTTCATGTGTTAGAAACTTCACACATATACATCACCATCCTTGTGTGCATGCAAGTGTGTTTTTCATCTTGGTGTGTTGATGAGATCGTGGAGGAAGATCCTTAAGACAATCTTATGTATATAGAAATTCGTATTCAAAACACTATTAGTGAATCAAGATATGTTGCGTGTTGGTTACTTTCTTGCATTTTATTATTGTTTGATTGTGCAAAACATTGATAAAATATATTAGATCTACAAATGTTTTAACTAGATCTACATAACCCTAATAGATCTGTTAGATTTAGCATCGATGATCCAAAGATCTTTTAGATCTTAGAACTCTTAAAATTTGAAGTGATTGGATCTGAAAGATGGCAATTTCACCAAGTATCTGCTCTCTAGAGGGATGACGTGGATGGGCATTGCATGGGTCATGGCATTGTAGTGAATCATGAGACTTCTCCTTCTATGGTGTGACTGACCAAGAAATTTGAAATTACATTGTCCTTCTTTGGGACTCAATGGGCCTTGAGATCTGCAACAAATGTTCTGATATCTTGGAAATAAAACAATTGGAATCGGTATCGGATAAAGCTCTTGTTGTCCATCCCTATAACGTTGTATCGACCTCATGCTTTAGAATAACTACAGAATTTCAAAGAACGTAAGCACGGATTGTAGAAAGAGTATTAATGGAAGTTATGAGCCTTCTTTGGAATTAGGGTGCTGCATATCTTCTTTACGACAGGTGGAGACTTGAATCTCTCGTTAGTTGGATAGTTGTATTTTAGCGGTTAAATCTCTTTTGAGCTACATTATGCCTATGTCATTGCATATTCATCCTTCATCATCCATAACATATATGCTCATCTCCAAAAAAATGGAAAATATTAGGAAATGAAGGTGTCTGAAAGAATAGTTGAACCATAGTATTTGGTGTATGGTTTACAACAAAATGATGCAATTTCAACAAGCATTTTCTGCAATCCTTAGTCTCGAGGGAACTTGTCTGCATATGTTTTAATCAGTATAAGTAGACATTAACCTCAAATTGTGATTGCAGTATTACAGGATTTATTTCATCAGATGAGGCGCTTATTTTGATTTTAAATCTCTGACTTGTTTAATTCTTGTCTGCTCAACCATTTAGCTGGTAAGGATGTTGCCGCACCAGTCTCCAGGGCTAAGGACACTGCAACACCATCATCATTAGATTACACGGACCTTCCGCATTCTCAGATAAGAAAGGTAATTACTAATTGAGCTTCAATGTTGCTTGGTAATTCCAGTAATGCTCTGTCTGACATAATTCTTCTTGGCAGATCACAGCATCACGACTGCTGCTCTCAAAGCAAACCATTCCTCATTATTATTTAACAGTAGACACCTGTGTAGACAAACTTATGGAGTGAGTATCCGTGGGTTTTGATGATTAAACAAATAATATGACTGTTCTTCAGTGTGTATTGATGGCTTTCATTACGAACAACTCATTTTGCTTATGGCAGTTTGCGGAAACAACTTAATGCTCTACAAGAAGCTTCAGGTGGAAAGAGGATATCCATCAACGATCTTGTGATAAAGGTGTGCTGTTTAATAATAATTCAATACAAAATTGGAGTTACAGGGTACAGAAGCTGTTGATGCAAATACCAAGATGAATGATTGAGAGTGCACTTACCTCTGCATGGTTGGGTGGAGCTAGGGGGAGGCCAAGAGCGGGTCATAGCCCCTCAATAATCCCCCACTAACCCCTAACACATACACGCACACACACATACCATCAAAGAAAAAAGAGGGCATTCTCATGCATTAACTGTATATTCCCCCCTAAGATTCTCTTCAGCGGAAGCTTGATTAAATTTGTTAAACATTTTTAGGCTGCTGCGTTGGCTCTTCGTAAAGTTCCTCAGTGCAACAGTTCCTGGACAAATGATTACATTCGCCAGTGAGTGTTATCATGCTTGCTGTGTGTTATTCTCTAGTTTTTGTGTAAATCTATTATGACAGCTTGTTTTATGCCCTAACTGTCCAGGTTCAAAAATGTGAACGTAAATGTTGCTGTGCAAACAGATAATGGGTTATATGTTCCAGTTGTCAAGGTCGGTGATTGGAAGCTTTAAAAGTATTCTATATGTCATAGTAAGTACACGAATTGATGACAAATGACTATCTTTGCAGGATGCAGACAGAAAGGGTTTATCTACAATATCTGAAGAGGTCAAACATTTGGCACAAAAAGCCAGAGAAAATAGTCTGAAACCAGAAGATTATGAGGTAATGAATTTTTTGAAGTTTTCTTTAATTAATTTAGTATCTTTTGTAAAATAAAAAATAAAAAATAAATATTAGCAACTTGTGTGGTTAGTAAGTAAAACTGGAGTTAAATTGCAGGGAGGCACATTTACTGTATCAAACTTGGGAGGACCGTTTGGAATCAAACAGTTCTGTGCTATTATAAATCCTCCTCAGGCCGGAATCCTTGCTGTTGGGTCAGGTAAGTTTTAAAATCCCAAGTGTTTTTTATCTTCCAGAAGTGCACCGGTCTGTGTCTTTTCATGATTGTTCAACTTCTGTTGTGCAGCTGAGAAGAGGGTGTTACCTGGTGCTGGTCCCGATGCATTTACGTTTGCTTCTTTCATGTCAGTCACATTGAGTTGTGATCACCGTGTGATTGATGGTTAGTACCTCAGCTGTATAGAAATGCACCTTTGCGTGAAATATATAAGAGGATGCGAACTTATATTTGGAACATATTGCAGTTCATTATGCATTAAATCATAACCACAAGTTACTGTGTCACTAACCATGTTTGTTTTTAGGTGCAATTGGTGCTGAGTGGTTGAAGGCATTTAAAGGCTATATTGAGAATCCAGAGTCTATGTTGCTGTAAAGAAAGGGATTCTTTTAATATCAACTTATCTACGTTGATTTGGAATAAGGTACAAATGCAACCCTGACCATTAATATTTCTCCTTCAAGTGGTCAGCATTTCTTCTTCAACCAGGGTGTGATGTTGAGACTAAAGTATTGTGTGTAATGGTTTTAGGGTAAGTCAGGGTTGGGGCATTGGAATCTTCTGTGCTGATATCAACATTGATGGTTTGATTTTTTTTTTTTTTCTGTAGAGTGTAAAGACACTCCCATGTGATGGGAGTTCCGTTTAGGGCCTAAGAAAATTTTCCTTTTGAGAAACGATTCCAAAGGTAACTCAGAATTAGTTCCAGTTTTTATGCTGCTTTATTGTATGAAAGAAGTGCCATTGACAAAGTGATTTTTTGAGGAATAAATCAATTAAACAATTTTCTAGTTCATTTTTTTCCTCTTCATTTGAGGAAAGGAAAAAGCAATATAAGTTTTATAAGGGACAAATTACAAAATCCATTTGCTCCAGCTTTTCTTCCAATACAAGTCATTTGATTTTGCTATGAGACATTTTTCTATTTCTTTTAAGCATTTTTGTGTATGGATCAACCAGGAGAGTTGTACATGATAGAAGCAATTTGTTGTCTACTGTGGATGCCTGCAAATGTGGCGTAGTTTGGATGTTATCAAACTCTAATAAGAAATGGGTAAATTGGTTGGGTCAATCTTTCTATTAAATTTGGATGTTATCAAACTCAAACAAGCAATGGGCAAATTGGGTTGGATCAATCTTTCTATTTAATATCATGAATTGTTAATTCTAGCGATATTTATTTTTTCTTTACATACTCTATTATTGGTAATAATAGAACTACCACCCCGGTAAGTGAGATGAATCTGATTTAGAGAGGGTGATGACTTTTTAACACATCTTCTAGGCCACCAAACCAATTTATTTTTTGGACTTGCTAACTTACACCATTAATTTAGACCACTGTCACTCTTCTATCTCACCCTCTTTTCTTAAGAACAACAACAAAAACATGATCTTGATGTGAACAACTGCTCCTATGTGTTGTGGTATAGCGAGAAAGGGGGGTGATTGATTAAGAGGGAAGGTGAGAGACGACTGGCGACGGCTATAGATAGGGATGAGCCTGCGATGGTGTCTGTTTGTTTAATATTTGGTGGCTGGAAATTGATTTATGGTGTGGCTGGTAACTGATTGATGGTGTGGCTGATATCATTTCAGCCATCGCAGCGGCCACCCAGTTCTTCAATCATCATCCTACTCTATTATTTGCCCACGCATCCACAGCAGCCATTATCACCCCTCCCTTTCAGTTTTTGGTTTTTTTTTTCTCCTTGCCCTTGCGAACTGTGAGTTTCCACTCCCATGAGTTTACGCGAGGGTCAAAATTTTTTGCCCTCTGCAAGTGGGAAACCCATCATCACACAAGCTGTCGCAAGGGTGAGGAGAAAAAATAAAATAAAATAGAAAGGGAGATGGGCGACTAGGAGGATGCATCTACCATGGCTGCTATAGGCTACGGGTCGAGTGCAAGTGGAACGGGAGGGGACTGTGGAGGGAAGAAGAAAGAGTCGAGTGGAGAATGTGGAGCGAAGAAGAGCAAGTTGGGAGGGGAGAGGGAGTTTTGGAAGGTAGAAAGATTTAGGTTTTGCCTTTTATAGGTGGTGTGGAAGATAAGTGGTGGTGTAGGACAGAAAGATAGTGGTGTTGTAAAAAAAAATTAGATTGATGGTGTGGGACAGTAGAAAATGTGATGCCTTTAGAGAGCCTCCCCCTCCACAATGCAAAAGTTGTTCCTGATGAGATTGTTTTCTTATGCCGGGGAAAGTGCCTAACCTTTCATCCATGTCCATTGGCAATGAGCTTAGTTCTCCCTGAACTAGATGGACGTTAATTGACAGGCACCATCTCCTCATTACTCTAAACCAAAGAAGAATCCCCAAGTAAGTCATCAGAACTTCCGGGAGTCTGACCCGACAGTTCTTGCAATAGTATCTTATGTCATAATTTAGCTTTACTAGTTGGCAACAGAAGAACCTTTGCTTAGAGCCACAGGTGACTAGTCCTGACTTATTTCGCATACTCAACTTTCCTGGGGATTGGTACTGACGAGTAGTTTCTTAAAAGTTTCTAACAAGCACACAAAATGGAATTGACAACTTCTATCTCAAAGCCATAGCCATTCAACCTGTTTGTACACATTGATGCATGTCACGATCCTAGGTCATGTAACTAACCTTCCCCTCCTGGACAGCTCGGGCTTTTGGGAGAATTGGTTAGTTAATGACATTTGGTATCAGAGCCAAACCCCGCATCCAATATTCGAATCCCGGCAGGGGCGACCTATAGGCTGGATTAAAATAATTTAGCATTATGTATGAGCATAGTGCTAAGTTGTTGAATACTGGTAGGTGAGTGGAGCTACCCCAAAGAGAAAGGAGAAGGGCTACCATTCGGCCAGTGTCGATAGAGTAGGCCGACGAGGGCGTCGGCTTTGGAAGCATGGGGCAATGTCACGATCCTAGGTCATGTAATTAACTTTTCCCTCCTGGACAGCTCGGGCTTTTGGGAGAATTGGTTAGTTCATGACATTTTGGCTCAGAATCGAGGATGCTCTGATACCAGATAATAGAGACTTTGACCTTTTGATTGGAGATCAAACCACCTAGATCCTTTGATTGGGGATCAACCACCAAATAAATTAAATAAAACTTGTATTGTTTGCCTAAACTCTATTACATCATATGTATTTATAACTGAAAGCAAAATAATACTTCCTAATTGAATTCAAACCTAATTCTAAAAATAATATTTTCTAATTGAATTCAAACCTAATTCTAATCAAACAATAACTCCTAATTCAAAAATAGAATATTGTTCTAACTAAGACATTCTAATCTCAAGTAAATACTAAATATGATTGGTATCCTAACAATGCATGCATCTTCAACTTCTTTCAAACATGTTCTCTCCTTGATTGGAACGAAACAACCTCTTCTTCGTTCAACTTCAGCGCCAAGAGTTCAAATAGATGTGGTTGCTTCAACTCCCCTCATCGCACACGTTGTTTCAACCCTCCTCTCCAAGGGTTTTGACAAGCAACCATTATTGGCTAAAACCAGGGCATCATGGTCAAATGGTTCATGTAGAAAACCACCACCATTAACGAAGACAAACAAACTAGGTTTTAGCCTTGTAAGGAATCTTAAGCTTGCCATGGATTTACTCCTCTTTTGCCGAAAGCTAGGGTTTGATCAGCCTAGTAAAGAATCTTAAGTTTGCATGGATTTACTCCTCTTTTGTTGAAAGCTAGGGTTTGATTGGTTTGTTGTTGATTTGGGGTTTCTGAGTTTTAGGGTTAAAATGTAAAGGGCAAGCAATCGTTGATGAAGATGGTTTTGGATTCTTTTTCTTCTTCCAACCTTCTAGAAACACAATGGGTTTTGCAGTAATGGTTTTGAATGACGAGTTGTTGTATAAAGGATCAATTTTTAGGTGTTTTTTTTTGGAGGGGATGCGCTTGTAAACAGATCGATGAGCCTGTATCCAATCAGATAAGGAAAAAAGGTTAATTTGATAATCCGACGAATTCTCAATACTTAAATGTAGGGGTGGGCAAACGGGTCGAGGATCCGCGGATTCAAATCGAACCTTATCGTTTTTCTGTAAAATGTCCGAATTTTAATTTTGTGTTTTAAGATACGACCCGGATTCATTATAAAACGGCCCGGACCCGTTTCAAATCAAATTTAGAAACTAAATACCTAAATATGGAAGTAAGGAGGAGAAGAGAAAGTGAGAGAGCACGTGCAACCACAACTCGCAGAGCAAGCCCGCTTCCTCCACATCTGCATCCTTCTTCCGCATCGTTTGTAAAATGTATAATTGCATCAGGTGCAGCGGCCCCCTCAAAGTGAAGACGGCCTTTCAAACTCGCGAAAGCCCTTTGCAAACGAACCAACGAGTGATTGTTCATCTCGCTTTGCAAATTTCAATTGATACAGGGAATCAGGTATTTGGATTTATGGTTCAATTGTGTGTGTGGTTTGGTTAGGCATTGGATCTTTGTTCTTGATTTCTAGTTTGGATGAAAATTTAGACCTATTTTTTGGTCAAGTAAATGAACTTCAAGTGATGTACAAAAATATGCACTGTAACTTGCATTTTAATGTATTTGGCTGTCTAAAATGGGGTGAAGTTTTCCTTGTCTTGGCCTGCATATTCTCACCTTCTTGATGGGGACCTTTATATTTGCCATGAAGGAGTTTTGGTAACCACTTATGATTGTTTGGTACTATATGATGTACCAGCTGAAGAAGGGCAATTCCTGTCTGTGTTTCTTAAGGTTTTCAACCCAAAGAAAACCTTAGAGATTGGAGTATTTACTGGCTATTCTCTTCTCACCACTGCTCTTGCATTAGCTGAAGATGCCAAGGTACTGAATATAGAGACACAACTGGCTTTTGTTTGATCTGGAGTTTGTAATATTGGTTTTGTGTAATTGAAGAAGCCATGTTCTGCTAAATCACTGGTTCATGGGTTTTGTGTAATTGAAGAAGCCATGTTCTGCTAAATCATTGGAGTTTAGTATTTTGTATTATGTCATTAGATCTTACTAAATCACTGGTTCATGATCTGCTCATCCTCCTTTCTATCAAAATTTGTTTATTTTGAAAAATATGAGCATTTCTAACTGATTGATGGATTTAATTACTGCCAAAGATTGAGAAAAAATTTAAACAGTAATGTAATACCATGAATATATTCAGATCTCATTTGAAACCGTTTGGAACCGTAGGAACCGGACCCTTCCAAACGGTTCGAGTTAGGTTCCTCAAAATTTAGAACCGATTTGGATCGTGCCCACCCCTACTTAAATATATATTCGATTTGTTATCTTAAAGGATATCATAATCCTTCAAATTTTTAAAATTTTCTTAATTATATTTTAAAACAATTTTGAAAAATTTGTTATTATATATATATTTATTTCTATTTTAATATATATATATAGTTATATAAGTTGGAATAAGATCAGATTATTATCGGATAGGATACTGCTCAAATCCATATTTGCTCCGTTAAGTTAATTGACTTGCGAATTTGGATCTTGATCTACTATTGGATTGAATACTAAAATCCTTACATTGGATTCGGATTAATATCCGCTCATTGAGGTCTAGGTGGCATCATCTAGGAGTTCAACGTGGTGCTTTGTGAGGATATTATGATGGTGATGATGAAAATAAATTGAGAACTTAATGCAAGTATTAGTTGACTTTTCGGTTAATTGGAGGAGTAATTCTTGCTGTCGAGGGTTTGGGCGAGGAAACCAGCGAGGGAAATGAGGTGGCGGGGTGGGAGCCGTTCACCTCCCTCGGGATACGCACGAGAAAAGTCAACGCACGCATCACGAGGAAATTGAACGGCTTCTACCCCTCCACCTCGTTTCCCTCGCTGGTTTCCTCGCCCAAACCCTTGACATTTAGAATTTCTGTAATTGGAGTGCTTTGCTTTTGATTTAGTCTATCTTTTAGATGATTTGTTTAGTCTTTTGAGATGTTCATGCTCTGAATTGACGAGCTTGAATGCGCTAGCGCAATCCAGACCCTTTTCCCAAGCTGGCTAAAATCACTCACAAAAAAACATCTAGAATTCAGTTTCATTAGTGCACTCCAAATATTAAGGGTGGGCATGGGATAGGATAGATCCATTCCTATCTCATCCCGTTTATTCGGGATCGGGACAGGATATACCTCATCCCGACCTCATTCCATACCAAACGGATTTGAAACGGGATATTATTTTGACAATTTATAACATAATAAACACAAATTGTAACATATTACAACATAATAACATATTTCAACAAAACATAATAAACACAATCTCTAGCATAATAAACATAGACTTCATTCACAATCTGTAACATAAACTTCATTGATTCATTATAACTTCATTCACAAACATAATACACAACCTGTAACATAATAAACTTCATTCTGTAACACAATAATACACAACCTGTAACATTATGCCCAAACTTTATATGGGCATCCAAACAATTACAATTCTAAAATAAATATTAAAATTATTAATAATAAATATTACAAAATCAGTACAGGACGGGACGAGATTAGCGAGATTGATAATCTTTATCCCATCTCATTCTAGATCGGGATGAGATTAATCAATCCCAATACCCCAAAAAATCGGGACAAGATCGCGGGATGGAATGCCCACTCCTACCAAATATTATAGATCTTACAAAAATATTTTGGCTTAAAATTGAATCAGACCGACATCCCAGCTACTCCGTATGCAAATTATGATTGTACACTTCTGCTTAAGGGTGGGCATAGGACGGGATAAGACGAGATGGACTCATCCCGTTCATTCGGGATAGGGACGGGATGGGATAGACCTCATCCCATCTCAAATGAGATCGGGATGGGACGAGATGAGCACGTACTAAATAGTCCTCTAATAAAAAATAACAAAAAAAAGTACAACTTGATGAGTTGCTTTGTAAGGGGTTCTTCGGCGTGAATTCGGGCTTTGGGTGCGTGGGTGAGACTCACTTTCGTGACTCCGAGTGTCCTTAGACTCATTTCCAGCCTGTTGTGCTGTTTGGAACCGATCAGACCGGAGTATGGAGGGTTTCGGCGCGTTTTCGCCAAACTTTAGGTTGCGGCGGGGTGTTTGCCGAATTTTTATTGCCGGTAAGTTTTCTTTCCGTCACGCGCCGCTTGTAATTTATTTTTTCAGTTTTCGGATAGTTTACTCATTTTCGAGTCCGCTTTGCAGTTTTAAAAATTTTTGTGATCCTGCATTCGTGGTGTTGCGAGTTAGGAGCTTTGACCGGTAGAATTGGGTTTTGAAAATCCATTCCGCTTAGGTGAGTGGAATTATAATATTTATTTTGGTAAAATAAGTATTTGAAATCCTGAATTTAAGTTTTCCATCATACCGTGAATTATGTATTTGGTGTAATGACATTGGACTTGTATGCTTCATTTTCGAGTTTGCATAGTATGTCATGTTTTACCGTGAATTTTCGAGTCTTGAGCATGCATGATAATTGACTCGAATAAATTTATCGTGGTGAATTGGATCATGTGGGACCCTGGCATAGTCGTGGTTTTATAAAAATTGCCGAATTGTTTATGATGGCACGTCTGTTGTCTTTGGTTATGTACAGACTCGCCATTTGTGCATGTGGATAGTAGTATAAGTGTTTTTACCCCGCTATAATGGCTATTGTGTCGATGCTTAGGAGTTTGCTCGCATCGTGAGTTGGATGATGCTTGAGATGACTCGCACCTGACATTGTGGACGCTATTGCATGTGGCAAGCTTGCTGAGATGCGGTGAGCTCCCACACGCACTTGCCACTATAGAGTGCAGTAGGACGGGTCCCGGAGGACGTGCTTTGGAGATTACTCGCTTTCCCTCCCAGCACGCTTGAGTTTGATTGTGTTAGGTTGACCGTGTTAGGCCAGTCGTTCGGGATGTTTGAATTTGTATCCTGGTAATGGCACCCCATTAGGATACAAACAAGTCCGAAGTGGTACTGGTGCACGTTGTGGGATGTGTCTGGGTGAGACACATTCGTAGGGTATGCGGATACCTACGATATGAGACACTTATACATAATTTTATAGAATTTTTGGTTTCAACCTGATTGCTATACCTAGGAGACTAGGAAGAATTATGAGATTGTCTTTATTTTCATCGTTTGATATTTACCATGTTTGAATCGCGTGTAATGATCGACATATATTGAAAACTTGTAGTTATTGTGGAATCTAAAATATTTGTGTTGTTGCTTGAACTTAGAAATATTATCCTTAGAGACACGGTGTGATTTAGACTTTAGAACTTGTTGTTTATTTATTGTTGTCTGGCATGAATTTTTCTTGTATAGCATTCTGTTATTTGTATTTAGTTCCCTCGCACCAACTAGCTTTGTGCTTTGCTGACCCCCCAAGGGGTGTGCTTCTAATGGAGTGCAGACAGTGTTGGCGTTCCTGCTGATCGTGGCGCGTAGGCCCCGATTTCCGTTGTAAGCACATTTTGTGCTTTTTGGTTGTGTCCACCCTGTACGGGTATGTTTTGCTTCCTCTGTGTTTCAGATGTACTATATGGTTATACTAGATGTTTGTATACTGGTTTTGTCGCTATGACTCTGACAGGGCGAATCAAATATATATTTATTTTGTTCAAATTTTATCATAGTTTTTATTTCCGTTTCATTCTCGTATTAAGAATGTGTTATATTATGATGTTGTGGCCGATTACAATCCGCCTATGTTACGGGTTAATTCACGCATCGGCACGTTGCAATTCCTGTGGTGAGTCGGGGCGTGACAGAGCAGGTTCAAAATCACGGGATGAAATGCCCAACCCTACTTCTGCTTAATAATTGTTATCTGCTGGATAATTGTTAGTTCCACCTCTCTAAAGGCCATTTCTTCTCACTTCAAAATCTATTCCATCTCTTGGTTCATTTCCTAATTTTGATTGCAATCCACCATTTCAATAAAAAGGGCATTTCTATTATTAAATAAACATAATTCAATTTAATGATTCGTGAATTTATTATCCCAATTACAATTTTCTTGATTTCTGACAGACAATAGCAAGCAATAAGCAATAATAAGATTCTTCAAAATCAATCAATTGGAGACTGCTGCGATAAGTTTTGTATACTTTTTTTTTTTTACAAAATGTCTAAGTGAGGAACAAAGTTATTTGCCTTTGCGAGAATATTTACCAATACAAAATCACATACATACAACTTACAAATCGTCCATCACCCGAACAATAGAAATCAACTGCAGACAGCTTAGTCATTCTGCAATTTCTGAAGGATCAAATAAACATCCAGCTCAATCACCAAGCATGCACTGTAATTGTAAATCCTTTGTTCATCTCCAAAAAGATCAGTGTAACCACAAATAGATGAGAAAGAGATGTCAAAAGTCCACAGGCATCATATACTTGAGCATGTGACTGCTGTCTGAAGGTCCATGGCAAGTGCATGTAGTAAGCTCTACGACTTAAAACTTTAGCAGGGAGAGTTAAGAAATGAAATGGCTCAAGCATTAGCACTCTTACGAGATGGAATCCCTCAGATGCTGCTGCAACAACCATCCTTGGAGATGAACAGGCTAACCTTGAAACAATTGCCAGGTTCTGAAGGTCCTCCTTTGGCAAAGGTATTAAAGGATTATCCTTTGATTAGATTGGAAAAGGAGTAAAGAATGAGAGGCATATAGATGTAGTTATGGTTGAAGGGGTTCCATTGAAGCATGGTGCTTGAAATGGTACTAGTTATGCATGGGAACGAAGGTGGAATATAATTTTTAGTGGAAGGAATCAAGGTTTGACATGAAGGCTTTCTGCACGACAAACGACTGGAAGAAAGGAAGAGATGTATTGTGAACTTGACCCATAACTGAGGCTGCCAAATTTGATAACACCCGCCTTTTCTCATCCCAAAAGAGATGAGGGAAGAGTCATATACCAACGCATAAGCTAGATCGTGATTGTTTTGAAACTATATTGAAATTGCAATTCCCAGCAGCTTTTTTTCCTTCAAAATCAATTTGAGAGAATCTAAGGTTGCACTGGAATATATATAAAATGGTGAGTTGGGGAGAGGAAAGGATATCGCTTAAAACAAAGAATATTTTTATTGGAAAACTTAATCATCTTCAACATAACGGGCTGATATCTTAAGTTATCTCATCCTCTTGTACCTATACTATTTACTGCTTTCCATGAGAAAAATAAACAGTTAAAATAAAATAAAAATGCAATAAACAAAAACAAGAACAATGCCAACAAATATTTCTACTTGCTCAGTAAACATCACCTGATTATACAAAGGAACTGTATGATGTGGAAGAAAACTATTATTTCGAACTCCTGGCAAACTTCCTGCATATAGCAGTAAGCTCAAACCCATTTTAGAAGCAGAACTAATATTTCCAAACTACAGTTGAAGACTAAATCCTTTTGCCTGCAGAAGGGCCACCAAAACCTCAAGTGGATAATTGACTTACAGAGCTCAATCTTCTGAGTTTTCATAAACGTGCAAGCATCAACAAAATGCAGAGTAAACATGTTAATACAATTTAACCCCACTATTAACCAACAGAATCTAAGATAGCATCACAATTGAAGGACAATAAAATCTTCCATATGCAGCACAAATAATAAACCAAGCATCTCAAATATAGCACATCAGAAAACTCTCGACTCTCTCATACAATTCAAAGGTTCTATCTAAAAACCAAGTTCCTAAAAAACAGAGGAGATCCAGTGCAGCGACTAGCATAAAACTACCATTAAAATAGTCAAGGCCACCAATAACATAGTTTTCCAGAAGGGTGAACACAATATCGTAAATTTCGGAGGCTTGGTAAGATTTGGTGACAAGGCCTCAATTGTATTGATAGAGATAACATCGCCACATAACACTGGTCCTCCTAACAGATCTGGTCCTCAGGACTAGGCTGGAGGCTTCGTCAAAAGAGGCTGGCTTCGGATAGGCTGCCTTCAGGCGTCATAGATCTTAGCTGTTTAGATAGGAATCGGGGGCAACAAAGGTAAAACAGATGCATTAGATTTCTGAAACTGGAGGCCGGCCAGGTTACTTCAGCAATTTGTGATATATAAGAACGACAATAGCATGTACCATAGTATCTTGTCGTTAATGGAAAGGATAAAAATGTTTAGGTTGGGAAACGATCTACCTGTGGGCCCTAATCATCAGGAGCTTAATAACCATGATGTTTCCCATAGGAACTAGGGTTTGAACCAGATAACCTGGGGATGCAGAGGCAGTTAAGTGAGGAAAATAAACACGGAACTAGGGAGGCAACATCTACTTATGCCAACAAATAGATAGGACAGAAGGGAGAAAACATGCTAAAATGAAAATCTGATTTCTAACAATCGCAAACAAAATTTAAAAACTACCATTACGATAAAACGTGAGCAAAGAGAACATTTACCCTGCACTACCAGAACGACCAGAAGAATAGTTGCCATACGATCCATAAGCACCACCGCTCTGTTAGGAAATAATAACTCAATTAGTTAAAAGGAAGGGGGAAGCGGATAAGTGAAATAAGTTGCAGAATACTTGTGAATAAATAACATTACATGTGAACCACCATATCCTCCATAACTATCACCGAGCGGTGGCAGTTCGCTTGAAGCACCATATCCACCAGAATAAGAAGAATATCCACGTCCATGTGTCTTGCTTTCTTTACTTCCATATTTCGAATCGGGAATATCCATTGACATTGGAAAGTACGGAACAGCAGGTGGAAAAGCAGACAAAGCTCCCTCCCTTTCAAAAAAATTGGCTTTCAACCGTGTGGTTACTTGTACCAGAGCATTCCTAGCAACCTCAATATCTCCGGTGATCTGCAAAACCAGCAGAAACATTTAAGATGGTCGATCTGTACTTAATGATAAATGTGACAAGACACCATTGGTATGACCAAATGCGATGATAAAAATTACCTGAACCATTTCATCATCTTCTGACGCAACTTTAGGAAGATTTTCCTTGGAAAGTATGCGGATATTTGCTCTTGTGACCTTTCTCATTTCAGAGATTATAGCCCCACCTTTACCAATAAGACAGCCAATACGAGATGTTGGAACAAGTAACCGAGTGGTGTAAGTGGGTTCCCCTGATTCCTTGTCATTTTTCTCACTACATCTTGGTTGTAGACGAACCGTGGCATCGATAGTTGGAGAGATGGGATCTTCAAAAAACTGAAGACCAGGCACAGGTTAGATACATTAACCAATAACTTAATCCCATTAAAAAGGTAGTGAGCTTATTTACCTCTTTTGATGAGATGGATATTAAGCATTCTTCCCCTTCTGCTGCAGAACTATCAACTTTGATAAATGCCCCGGATTCCTGTCTAATTTGCTTGATAACAGCACCACCCTTGCCAATCACACCTCCAATATTTCCAGTTGGACAAACCAAACGGAGTGAGAACTCCTTTGCAGAGGAATCATCTCTGGAAGAAGGATAGTAAGAAGCATCACCTTTATATCCTCCATAAGAACTCATCATTGGAGCTAAACCCATTATGGGACCGCCTGCATTCGGACCCATATATGGGTTACCTGGTTGGTACATGCCAGGTGTCGCAGAAGTGAGCAAATGCTGAGATCGAGATGGATTATCGTGAAGTCGAGAAGATAATTGATACAGAGCCTTCTTCACTACGGAGGGTTCCCCACTTATCTAATAATGAGAAATCAAATGGAAAAAAAATAGTAATTGGTCAATGCACAGCATCCAAATATCAAGGTGTATCTTACAATAAACAAACATTCTAGACTGAATGTACACCATCATTCTGCATTGGATGCATCCAAATACTGAATATCTGCATTACCTGTAGAAGCTCATCAGAGCTCAAAGCACATGGCGGTAAATGCTCATTCTTCAGAATGCGAATCTGAGCGCCTGTCTCACTACGAATATTTTGAATTATCTGTCCACCTTTTCCTATAATACAACCAATCTGATCGGATGGCACAAGAAGGCGAATAGTAACTTGTTGAGAATCCTCAGGATCATCGTCTGCTGCAGGCACCTCGTCAGCAACAAGCCTTTCATGGACCCTAAAAAGAGCATCCTGTGCGGGGCAAATAAGATCACCAGTTTCTTCATATGTATTGGTTTCCCGGCTTGAACTGAAGATTGTAACAACCCGTTCATCACACCCTGGCAATGTCTCACCAATCCTAATCTTGGACTGACTTTCAGACCTGATTTGTTTCACTATCTCACCTCCCCTCCCAATAATACTTCCAATCTTTCTCCCTGGGCACAAATAACGATAGACAGTGTCATCTGGTCCAGGAGCATATTGTTCTTTATCATCACCAGGGTTTCTTCTCTTACTTCCCCCATTGTCACTGTAATCCGAGTGGGAGTGTGATCGCTTACCGTAACTATTTCTCTGACCAGCCATTATAGGATGATAAGATTAACTATTACCTTGAAAAATATCTGCAAAATGTATGGGATGTAGTGGATATGAGATGCAAAATGCATAAGGCATGGAACATAGTTGCTGTTTATTGCAAAAGATCAAGAACATGAAAATGGTGTGTTTTCGGGTGATGAAATACCATAAAGAAAAACTCTGTAAAATGACAATCAGATGGGGCTTTCCTGTGTCCATATAAATACCAGTTCATATACACCATATAAATAACAATCTATTATCAAAGTCAAAATCAGTAATCAACAATGACAATTAACCACCCCAACTTCTCCCCTATGTTTTAAAGTAACACTCGGCTCAAAGATAGATGTCGGAGTGAAGCTTCTCATCCAGGGGAGAGACTGCGGTCTCAAATTGGAGAGACTAAACGATTGCTTCAACTAAGTAAATCTTATATCCTCATAGTCCAAAATACGATTCGAAAAAATTCAAACTCCGGAGATGCTCTGCTTGGGCTGTTTCAAAATTGTCCAGAGCATGGTTTACAACATTCATACTCTTGACTAGAAGTGTTAAGTGTGTATAAGGATATGATATAGGCAGACTTGAGAAACAACCATCTTTTATATGTATATTGAGATGAAGCACTAGTTAGTAGAAGCAAAACACTTTTAAAAAGGCACACTGGGAAGGTCAACCTATTCAGGATAAGCTAGCTACAAACACAGAGACTAGTTTTTAATCGTTTTAAGTAAATTGGTGAAACTTTCACCCATAAAAATCCATTCTTTGTAAATAACAAATGTAATGGGCATATAACCTAAACTATTCAAATCTGTGTGTGATAATGGGAACCCTAATTTCAAAGACAACCTCATCAAAAATTTATCTACACAACAAAGCAAATCAAATCGGAGGAAACAAAAACAAATCAAATATCAATGACAATCACAAAAGTTTCTTGGATCGAAAACCCTAACATCGGGAGAAACAAAAACAAAACAAACATCGATGACAATCACAAAGATTTCTTGGATCGAAAACCCTAACGGGATCGATCATGAACAAAGCATCAAATGGCAGATCAAGAAATTAAAAGAGAAATTTGAAACAAAGAGATAGGTTTTACCTATTAGGGTTTACTGGAGATGAACGAACGAGCGAAGATCTGTGAAAGAACGCAGAGAACGTAAAAGAGCCTCGACTCCTTCTCCCTTTCGAGAATAAATAGGCTATTACGCGAGAAGAGGGAATAGCGGTGGGTGGAGAGAAGGCCAACAATACCTATTTTCTTAAACAGGCGCTCGTGCCTCTTCGTCAACTAGGGTTTTTCAGCTTGACTGAGACTTTAGTGGAACTAGGGTGTCCATGCGCTTTACGTAGGCATTTATTCTTTAATTTTTTATTTTATTATAATAACTAGCATATTATATGTGTCGTTGGCACTTAACATATATTTCTTTTACTAATAATTATCATGCATTGGACATCCTGATCATCATCCTTACTATTTGATTCCATCAAAAATAAATAATAAATAAATCATATATTTATAATATGTAAACTAATTAGTGGAATACCCGTGCCGTTGGCACTATCGCAGATTACATTATACTTAAACGGCTATGTTGAATACTCAAATTTGTGGTTTTATTTAAACTTTTCATAAGCATTTGTACCTCACGTAATTTGGCATTCAAAAAAACTTGTTGCCTGAGCGCAATATATGTTCACCGTTTTCAGTATATTAAAAGTGTTTTTTTGACGGTCGAAGAGACACGCACACAAAATCATTATATCCAAAATGTCAATTTTATGAATAAATTAATATATCTGAACATGTCATATGAAGTAAAAACTCAAAATTTCGACAGTGTCCCTTGTATTTTTCAATAATTGAAACTTGTATGAACCTGTCATACAAATTTATAATGACAATCAATGCCATGAACACCAAATAATATATCCACACGCCATAATAATATAAAGAACATGGTTTTCACCATTTCTCATTTCAAAAAATGAGAACAAAAGGAACCCAGAATATACAAAAATGGGTTAAACTGCATATGTACATCAAAACTATGTATCAACAACTGCTCCAAACATCTTCTGCATCACATTATCAAATGAATCGGCGTCTATATGCACCAACTTTGAGCAAGGAGGAAATATGACTGAAATCTACAAATTTATCACACACAATATTAGAAAAAAATGTTAATAAAATAGTATATTTTCAATCATCTTTAGAGATAAACTACCTTATTTGCCAATTTTCAATGGCGCCCACCATTCTACTTTTGTTTTTTAATGGTTTTTTTGAACTCCTCGACAATGATATCCCAATTCTACAAAAATGTATAATCAATATTAGATTCATATCGTATGAAAGAAAAATATAAATATCAATAGAAAATTTATTAAAACATACCTTTAAAAAATTCTTATAACAAAACTTCTGGATAAACAATATTGGTCGTAGAATCCAGCCCATCTTGAGGTAAAATGACACTTGTTCTATTATAAGTTGTACATCTAGATAATGCAACATAAAGTTGGCCATGGCTGAATACCGGTGTTCGTAAATCAACTCCAACGTATTTCACAGATTGACCCTGCGACTTGTTTATCGTCATTGCAAATGTCAACCGCACTGGAAATTGACGCCTTTTCATTTTGAAGGGAAACTCGGAAGATGATGGCGTTAAAAAGATTCTAGGAATGAAAACTAAATTGCCAGCCTTATCCCCATTAAAGATTTTTGCTTCAATTATACGCTTTGCACAACGCATAACCATAAGACGTGTTTCATTACAAAGTCCATCTTTAGGTGCGATGTTTCTCAGCAACATAATTGGCCAACCTACTTTTAATTCTAACTTAAATGGCGGTAATCTAGAAGGATTAAACGAGTTCAAATACTCAGTTGGATAACGGTTGGCAATGGAATGATCATTTTCAAAATGTTCCGCCATTTTATCTGCAACAAAATAAACAATGATTTCTCCTGGGAAATCAGATAATGCAGCTTTGTTAATGTCGCAGACATCGTCATTTCGTGCTGAGAGAATTGTTCGCTCAGTCAAATAATTCGGAGACGCTGTGCCTATTACATTTAGTTGAGGATAAACCAAAGAAATTAGTTCACTTAAATCTTTGCACTTGTGCACCGTTGTTGGAATACGAATAACATCTTGTGCGGTGCTTCCAATCTAAATAAAATAAAAATAATCAGTAATTAAAAAAATAGCAATGTAGTAAAATGTAGAATTGTTTACACAAAAAATAATACCTCAGTCAAAAACTTCGTAAACCCGTCATTGCCTACCCCATTGTCCAACCGCATATTCAAACTCAAAGTCAGAACTTGTATGTTTAACCAAAGTTAGAACGCCTCAAAGATGCAGCCACAATTTGCTCGCGGACGCCTTTGGGTATCACTGGCAATATCTATCGAAAATCACCCCCAAGAACAACAGTAATACCACCAAATGACTTATTGGTGTTGTAAATGTCTTGTAGTGCACGATCAGCTACTTCAACACAATATCTATGTTGCATCGGAACTTCATCCCAGATAATTAGTTTGGTTTCCCTGAATAACTGAGTGTGCAATGACTGTTTACTAAACCCACACACTGAATTTTCCATGACATCCAGCGGAATACAAAAACATTGAATGAGCTGTTCTACCTCCCACTAATAGTAACGCCGCAGTACCAGATGATGCAACGGTAATGACAATGTGTCCAAGGCTGCGACATTTTGATGCAATGGCGTTGTATAAAAAAGTTTTTCTGTTCATGCACCTCCATTCAAAAAAAATGAATTCCCTTATTTTCAAGAACTGAAGTTACTATTTCAGTATAAGCAGAACGATGTGCCTCATTAAGACGATCGACGGATGATTGTGCATCGGATTCTTGACCATCATACTGAAGTTGTCGGTGTTCCCATATGAGTCTGTTACCAACTATCATGTCCCAATTTTCAATTGGCAGGGGCATAGGTGGGAACTTCGTTAAATTCTTCCCTCCTTCTTGAAGAAATTGATTTATGAGATACAAACCATAATCCTGAGTTTGAGCATCTGTTGGATTTGAAATACCGAACCTTGTTCGAAGTTTTTTTTTTTTTTTAAAGGTGAGCCGGTGTTTGATAGGATCCGTAACCTATCCCCCGAGGTGCCGCCTATAGGCCAACATCACCCCGAAAGAAATAATGCCGCCGGAGGGTCTCGAAGCAAGGACTTGGGGATAAATCCCACAAGGCCTTAACCACTTGACCATAACTCCTTTGGCACCTTGTTCGAAGTTGGTGCGAAAGATCATCACATATATTCACTGAGAACCTTGTCCACAACAAATTTGGGCGAAGTGGATGACATTCCATTAGAATCACACTAAACAATCTTCTCAACTGATTTCCAGTTTTCATGATCGCAGCCTCTTCAAGGCACTGAATCCATTCATCGTCATCTTCTAGGAGTCCTCGTGAGGTGCAAGCTAATTTGAAGGTGTCGTGTAAAACATTGTCATATGTGCGCAAATGTTCAAATGATTGTGGCCCTTTTACAACCGTTAGAAGCAGTCGCAAATAAAACCTTTCACCTTCATGAGGACTAGCAAAATATATTCTTTCAATTGCATAACCCATTTTTCTTTTTGTCCACATTTTTGTGATTTCTGCCAAACAAAATGTTGGGGGAATTGTTGGTAGGTAAATGTATGTGCAAACGGATCTACAGCACAACATGCAAAAAATGCAGTTAAAGTCGACATTTGGTGTCTAGCTCTAAGTAAAATTGATTGTGCTTGATCTTTAGGATTGAACACAACATGATGCATTCCAGGTAAATGAAGCGCCAATCGAACCACTGTAGGATTTTCTTCGTGTAAAAGATGACCAAATATCCGCCAAGCAGTTTCTGGCGGACCAATATATCGAGCATCAAGATATTGCTGGATTTCATCAACTCCCCCTAGTACGTACCATTGTTGTTCTATCATGACCTTTATAAATGTACTTGTGTATGTATTTAACACATCTAATTCCCTCACACACTTCCACATTAATATGACAATCAAACATCCTTGAAATATATGGATTATATGGCACCACATCTCTATTATCAACTGGTTGACCCTTCACATTATATACTCGGCCAGTATTGCGGCGTCGATAAATAGGATATCAATTTTGGCTCATTGTTGTTGTTTCTGAATATTCGCGAGGATATCTTTTTGTGCACCTCCCATTCTCCATACACGGTGCTCCAGAATTTCGAACACCACACGGTCCATGCACCATACAATGTAAAATTGTTTGAAAATAGCATCGGATCTTTATCCGGGTCAGAAAATTCTGCACACACGATCTTATCAATTTGAGCGGTAGTGTGAATTTTTTGTAAATGGTGAAGGAATATAAGTGCGTGCATATGAGGTAGCCCACGCTTTTGGAATTCAATGGTAAATACATGAGTTACAACATCACCGAATGTGCCTCTTTTGGTAATCTTATCCATTAGACATTTTCTTTTTAACTCAAAAACTCGAGATACTAAATCTGGGCGATCCGTAGGCTTTTGGTGAGGTAACAGAGCATCCATAATTTCAGGCCATTTTGGATTTGCAGTCATGGTTAAGAAAACATCTGGATGATTGTTGTAACGTGTGATAGCCATTGAATCTTGAAATATCTCAAACATGTGTCTTGGACTACCAATATGGGATGACGGCAAAATAAGTCGCTTCCCAACTTGATCTGGTCTTAACCCATCGGGCCCAATGTCCGTAACATTTTCATAGAGCTCAGCCTTGAGCTTTGTTTGATTGTTCCTCACATACATTAATCGATTTTGCTCTGTTGAAGCCCAAACATCTACTAAAAACTCCTGAAGCAATTTGCTACCTCTCAAAATTGTTGAGTACTCAGTTGGTCGTTCGAACAAACGATAACTGTAAAACTCCATCTGAGTAAGTCATTTATTTGAACACCTATTAGTTGTAACATCCCACTGAGTTAATTCAGGTTCCCAACCTAAGTCGCCATACGGAAATAATAGCACATAATGAAGCGGTAAGTAAGCTAGGTGGCATTCATTAATTTTCATCAACTCTTGATTTCCTCGCAAATATACGACAATATCTCTGGTTGTGTTTACTTCAGGGACATCTCCAGGCAAAATAATTGCTTTTTCATTTGATGAAGGAAGATTGTAACGCCGCCGATCTTTATGACAACTATAGTGTAAATACACAGGTATGTTTTGGTCAACAGAATTTGTTTGATTCAACATCTCGTATGCTTGACGGTATTTCTCCACAAACACATTATACTGCAACAAAGCATCTGGAATGATTTTGAGCACATCTAATCTCAAACGTGGATTTCGACGACTGCGGGTATGTAATGCTGAATCGGGATCATAAATGTAAAGCTGTGAATATACTGCATCTTGGCCTTATTGCGGAATTAACGCTCCCGTTTGATGTCGTAATTCTCCATGAATAATAAAGCTTGTGGGACCCCTCCCATTGAGTACCCTTGGCTCAAATTTAGTACCAAGACTCGTAAATGCATTCGCAGCATTATACTCGCGAATATGTGTACGAAAATTATTTGATTGAACATCATCTCCCTCATAAAACACTTGAAGCAATGGTGGAGGGGTAGATGACAGTGGCAACTTCACCTTTCCTTGCAAACAACACGTCCCGAAAAAAGGATTCCTTGACGAATATGCCTTCAATTTTTCATCATTCCAATGTAGTGCTGAGCAATGAGGACACAAAAAATTCATTTTGCCTAAGAAATGACGTGTTTCTTCTTGATGAGCTAGTGAGTCAATTTCATGCCGGAAATCCAAACCACTATGACGGGAAGTATCGTCATTAGGAAGTCGGTCATTTGTAATTGGCCTAAACAAATTGTAAGATAGATAATGAGTTAAAATTTAGAAAACTTGATAAAGTTAAATTATATGAGAAAATAGAAAAAAAGAAGTATACATGTTTGTTGGTGCAATTGGGGATGCGTTAGGCGTAGAAAATGAACACCTCCTTGGTTGTTGTGGTGGCAACACATTTTGATCTAGCACAGTAAAAAATTCATAATCCATGCATCGGGGAGAGATGATATTGAGCACAGCCGTTCGTGATTGTTGCCGCAGCTTTTGTGGAAAAGCACGATCATTGGGTGTGAAAAAAGGAAAAAGTATTTGAACAGGAGGCGTCCTACATAAAATTCCCTCTTTGTCTCGACGCAAACATTGTGCGGATGAACGTTTTGAATTATTATTTTGAACAATGTTGTTATCCTAAAATACATTTAAAATGGTAAATGATTACACACTAAAAGAATTAAGGCATGCATATAATCTAAACAATGAAAACGTGCATAGACAATGGGAAAATAAGAAGGGGCCTATATAACACACACATGACATACTTTGAAATAATAATAAAGTTACGCACTTATACATACCTGAATAAATACAATTTTTCGTTTACCCTTTTGAATAGAACCGACATTTTCCTTTCCCTTGCATAAAAAAACTTAAGTAAATAAGCATAAGATGGTAAAAACAATTAATATAAATAATGCAGTACACAGATCAGCACACGCATTGAAAGTTAAGAATGTTGTACACACCCCAACAAATTTGCTTTTCCCCTTTTCGGCAATTGTGGCTTTTGTTTTTCCTTTTCCCTAGAAAGAAACACGCACAAATATAAATTTAATTTTCGAAGGTGTAAGGTTAAAGAAGCATATGTACATATTAATATAAATTTTGTTAGGAAAAAACATATGTACATACCCCAAAGCATTGGAGTTTGGATATTCTCTGTTTTGTAGTATTCACATTAACAGTCAAGGTAGTGTCTAACTTAGGTTGATTTTTTTCTCTCTCTCGACGCAAACGTTGGCCTAGCGCACGCTTGGAAACGTTACCGTCTATAGGGACATTTTCTTTTCCCTTTTCCATATCCATATTTGGCTTTAACAAAAAAAAAAAACAGATAACTTGGTATAAATAAATATGTATATATTTATTGTTAGAAATAGTGAAAAAGAAAAACAAATAAATAAATAAATAAAAATAATACCTGTTGATTGGGAACATTGGACCTAAGGCCATTATCTATAAGAAATTGCTCCTAGTAAAAGGATGACATGTTAATTTCTAAGGACCTGAGGCCTTTATTAAAAACTAAGTGAAAAGAGAAATTAACAAAATTTCTTACTGTCCTCGGCAAGTTTGAATCAACTTGCTCATCACAAACTATAACCCTGGCGCCCTGTTTTTCTAGAAATTTGATCTATGGCAAACATATAAGTAAGTGAGTAATTTTAAGGTGAAAATTGGCAGATAGATGGCGGAAAAACTATGCATTTTTCTTACAGTTCCTTCTACGGCTGAATCCACCGGCAAACAATGAAGGTGTCATATATATGAGACAACCAATTCGAAGTAAGATGTAGTAGTATCAACCTACTATAGTACCTGTCCGAAAATCATCATTTCGGAGTAGGGTGGATTTTGAATTAATTGGTCCATAATTACGGTCAAGTACAATGAAAGGTTAGGGATCCCTGAAAAGAAAAAGGAAATGTTTATATATTGTAACAAAATCTTTACAATTGATCTATATTTTTGGAGCAACCATCAATTCAATAAGCATCAACAAAGCATCAACAACATATATTACTTCAATGGGAAGTTGATTTACAATCAAAACGGGGTTACATGACGACTTTACCCGTATAAAAAAACAAACGAAGTTAAGGACTTTGCCCAAACAAAAAAGACTGTAACCCTGTCAGTGAAACAGGACTTGAGAACTAATAAGCCACTACTCAGCACTTTAAACAAACCAAAAAGCAAAACAAAAATTGCATAAGAAAAAAAATAAAAACATCAAGCAAAACTGAGACAGAGAAAGCAGCACCGCACCCCCCTGTCCAGACTGAAACCTCGCGCCTGTAGCACCTCCGGCACCAAGCATCCCACCGCTCCCTGCCTTAGCCAGACAGCAAGGGCGAACCTGGCTGCTCTTGCCTCGCAGCCGAACCGCCAACCAAAACCGAACATTCGCAAGGCCTGGCTCAACCTAGCATCCATTGTTGTACAGAAAAACAGGGAGCAAAAATATTGTTCCTGTAGATAGCACCCAGTCCCATACAGCACCTGGTCCCAGACTGCACTCGTCTTGCGCACAAGACAGTCCAATCTCCAGCAAGACTGACCCAATTGATAGACTGCACCCTTAGAAACCTGTCCTTAGAACCGTTGCAAACTTAAAACACCAAATGGAGTCAACCCAAGCAGCCAGCTGTCAGCAACCCGGACAACACCCTGCGTCCTGGACTGCGGACCTGGACTGCAGACTGGATTGCGGTCTGCGGCCTGGACTGCGGACTGCGGCCTGCCACGTGCAGAAAATGACCCTAGCAACACCAACACCAACACCAGCAAACCTCTCAGCAGACCTCAACGTCAGCAAAATCAAAACCGGTGCGCTAACCCCGGCAAACTCATTGAGGTTGAGTTTAGTCCAAGATCCAACAATTATTCAAAATGGTAGTTTGGATTTAAAAAACAATCAAACAACAAAGTGAAAAAGAGGATAAAAAGTATCATGCACATGTAGAATAGGAAATGTTATCATGGCTGTGATATATGGTAGAATTACGTGGCCGATATTGGTTAAATCAATATTTGAAAAACTTTCTTTTTCCAATATTTTGCAGGTGAAATCAATATGGTAATTAATATGGATGATAACATATTTGACTCAATGGACAGTTCAACTTTAGATATTAAGCTAGACCACCACACATGTTTTGTACCAAAACAATGTGCTTTCGTAATCAATTTGTTATCAATCACTATTGCAACTCTGGCATACTCAATGGCATGCAAAATTCCATATGCATGAACATCAATGTTTATGTAGATCACTAATAAAGGATAACATATAGGAGCACTAAGCAAGCGAGCATGCTGCCTGCCTGCCTGGCAGCAAGCAAACTCATTGAGGTTGAGTTTAGTCCAAGATCCAACAATTACTAAAAATGGTAGTTTGGATTTAAAAAATATCAAACAACAAAGTGAAAAAGAGGTTAAAAAGTATCATGCACATGTAGAATAGGAAGTGTTCTCATGGCTGAGATGAGTGCTTCTAGGGAGCCTGGGTCTGCTGCCTGGGTTTGCAGCCTGGGTGGTATTTTTACATTTTTGCCCCTGCCTTTTTTACCACTCTTTAAATATAAAGACAACAAAAAAAGGGCAAAAGGGTAATTTCGCCCACCCAGGCTGCAAACCCAGGCAGCAGACCCAGGCTCCCTAGAATTCTTCGGCTGAGATATATGGTTGAATTACGTGGCCGATATTGGTTAAATCAATATTTGAAAAACTTTCTTGTTCCAATATCTTGCAGTTGAAATCAATATGGTAATTAACATATTTGACTCAATGGACAGTTCAACTTTAGATATTAAGGTAGACCACCACACATGTTTTGTACCAAAACAATGTGCTTTCGTAATCAATTTGGTTATCAATCACTATTGCAACTCTGGCATACTCAATGACATGCAAAATTCCATATGCACGAACATCAATGTTTGTGTAGATCACTAATAAAGGATAACATATAGGAGCACTAAGCAAGCGAGCATGCTGCCTGCCTGCAAGCAAGCAAGTTGCCTGGATGCCTGCAAGCAAGCAAGCTGCCTCCCTACACGCAAGCAAGCTGCCTCCCTACACGCAAGCAAGCAGCCTGCCTGGCAACAAACAAACTCATTGAGGTTGAGTTTAGTCCAAGATCCAACAATTATTAAAAATGGTAGTTTGGATTTAAAAAATAATCAAACAGCAAAGTGAAAAAGAGGTTAAAAAGTATCATGCACATGTAGAATAGGAAGTGTTCTCATGGCTGAGATATATGGTTGAATTACGTGGCCGATATTGGTTAAATCAATATTTGAAAAACTTTCTTGTTCCAATATTTTGCAGTTGAAATCAATATGGTAATTAATATATTTGACTCAATGGACAGTTCAACTTTAGATATTAAGCTAGACCAAAATAATGTGCTTTCGTAATCAATTTGGTTATCAATCACTATTGCAACTCTGGCATGCAAAATTCCATATGCATGAACATCAATGTTTATGTAGATCACTAATAAAGGATAACATATAGGTCGACTCCTGAATAATACATCAACCATAGACCCAAATAAACCTAACCATTTTTTTGGGTGAACTCAATAAATAATCAATTATTAATGTGTTACAACTCTACAACAGTACAGCCTGAGATAACTAATACGAAATAAAAACAACAAATAAAATAATGGCAAATATGTTTACCTTCGAAAGATAAGAGAAAAGTGAGGGAGGATCAATGATGAAGGACTTGTAAAGTCGTCCTGGATAAAGTCGTCCTGGATAATACAATGAAACAGTCTTCAAGCTTGTCAGCAACAATATCATAAAAGATGAAGCTGATCTGAAAAAGCCTGCATTTGCACGTCTTGTTTAATTTAATCAATTATTCAACCCCATGCACCAAAAGAACTTAAACAATTTCAAAAACTCTATATTATTAAAGAAACAACTGGCTTAAGAGATCTATTTTTTATTTTAATGACACAAAAAATGGAGCACTAAGCAAGCGAGCATGCTGCCTGCAAGCAAGCAAGCTGCCTGCCTGGCTGAAAGCAAGCTCATTGAGGTTGAGTTTAGTCCAAGATCCAACAATTATTAAAAATGGTAGTTTGGATTTAAAAAACAATCAAACAGCAAAGTGAAAAAAGAGGATAAAAAGTATCATGCACATGTAGAATAGGAAGTGTTCTCATGGCGAAGGACTTGTGAGGTCGTCCTGGATAAAACTCTGAAACAGTCTTCAAGCTTGCCAGCAACAAATTCATAAAAGATTAAGCTGATCTGAAAAAGCCTGCATTTGCACGGCTTGCTGAATTTAATCAATTATTCAACCCCATGCACCAAAAGAACTTAAACAATTTCAAAAACTCTATATTATTAAACAAACAACTGAGCTTAAGAGATCTATTTTTCCTTTACTGACACAAAAAATGGAGCACGCAAGCATGTTGCCTACCTGGCAGCAAGCAGAATCATTGAGGTTGAGTTTAAAATCATGTTCATTTGGATTGATGGTTTCCTTAATCAAGAAAGGAGAATTCCAGATGTCTTGAATAAGAACAGCTCCCATGCAATGTATTGTTTTCGATGAAATAGAAAGAAAGAAGAAAGAAACAGTTTAGAGTTGAACCTTTTTTTTTCATTCATTTAGTTGAATTCTTCATTCCAAAGCATATCTTCTCAATGCCCTATGATTAGTCGCTTTATTAACAACCTATTGAAAAAAAGTTGATTATCGGGAAACTATCCACCAAGTGAAAGATGTTGTGGCAATAAAATTTCACAGTAAAATGGCAGAGACATTTCTTGAATATTCGTACATGTGAATTCTGGAATCAAGTCATCTGAGTTGAAGTTTCCTCTGGCAGTGAGTACTGAACGTTAATTAGATCTGGGGCAATCCTAAACGCGCACGATGAAAAACACGTTGCGGCAAAAAACAACACGTACAGCATGCCACGCTGAAATAGCAGCGCGCAGTGTGCTTCGCAGACTGAAATAGCAGCGCACTATGTGCTGCAGTGTGCTTCACAGACCAAGCTGAAGCATCACCGCAACCACTTAGAACCCTGTCCTTCACGCTGAAACAGCAGCGCACCCTGTCTGGGACGTACTCTGTACTGCAGTGTAATGTGCTATCTCTAAGGTACTGTGCTATCTCTAGCTTTTTTATTCAGTAAAAAGACGAAGTAGATCCTGCAGAATTTTTAATGTCAACTCTGGGATTTCTAATTTCAGCAAATAGAAATCCAAAAACCCCTGCCAAAATTTGCCTCTAATGCTGCTAACTGCAAGCCAATGAGCACCATATCTAATAACTTAAACTAATCCTCTTGTTCCAGAAGGGAAATAGAACAATCAACTGAGAGCTCCTCTACCATCTCCATTATTTACTATCCTACATAAGCCTGGCAACCTTCCATTTTACCAAAAGATGGGACAACTTTCCAACCTATATCTAGTTCTCTAGATTTTGCCACATCAAAATTTGTATAAAGGTGATGCATCCCAACCTAGGAAAACCTAAATCCATGTAAAACTGGAAAACAGGGAAAAAATTTCAAATGATTAAATAGAATGGGGCCATTAAACATTACTCCTAACATAAAGGAAAGAAAAGCAGTACATGCATAAAAAATGCAGAACTGAGGTTAATCACATATCATTGGTGAGAGAAAATATTTAGCTCTCCAAATTTTAGCAAGTGGCATGCTCAAAAAAGGTACATAGACCAAGAAAAGTGATGGATGTATCAGGATTTTTCCCACATGGGTTAAGAAGTTCTTAGACATATTACGATTTCTCCCACATGGATTAAGAAGTCCTTTGACATTGGTTACGAAGTCGCCCAATTTAGTGGTCCTTTTTTTAACGAACTTATATAGTACTAAAAATATTTAGCAACTTCATGGAAGGGACAGTGAACTTAAAAGTGTCTTACCTTCCATTCAAGTGTTCTGATGCTTGCTTGCAGGCAGCATGCTTGAACAGGCAGGTAGGCTTAGTGGTCATTTTTTTAACGAACTTATATAGTACTAAAAAGATTTAGCAACTTCATTGAAGGGATAGTGAACTTAAAAGTATTTTACCTTCCATTCAAGTGTTCTGATGCGTGCAGGCAGGCAGGTTGCTTGCTTGCAGGCAGCATGCTTGAACAGGCAGGTAGGGTTAGGGGTCATTTTTTTAACAAACTTATATAGTACTAAAAAAAAATTTCAACTTCATGGAAGGGACAGTGAATTTAAAAGTCTGTTACCTTCCATTAAAGTGTTCTGATGCTTGCAGGCAGGCAGACAAGCAGCTTGCTTGCTTGCAGACAGGCAGCTTGCTTGCTTGTAGGCAGGCAGACAGCTTGTTTGCTTGCAGGCAGCATGCTTGAAAAGGCAGGTAGGCTTAGTGGTCATTTTTTAACGAACTTATATAGTACTAAAAAGATTTAGCAATTTCATGGAAGGGACAATGAACTTAAAAGGCTACCTTCCATTGAAGTGTTTTGATGCTTGCAGGCAGGCAGACAGGCAGCTTGCTTGCTTGCAGGCAGGTAGGAAGCTTGCTCGCTTGCAGGCAGCATGCTTGAACAGACAGGTAGGCTGAGTGGTAATTTTTTAACGAACTTATATAGTACTAAAAAAAGTTAGCCACTTGAATGGAAGGGACAGTGAATTTAAAAGTCAGTTACCTTCCATTGAAGTGTTTTGATGCTTGCTGGCAGACAGGCAGTTTGCTTGCTTGCAGGCAGCATGCTTGAAAAGGCAGGTAGGCTTAGTGGTCCTTTTTTTTAACAAACTTATATAGTACTAAAAAGATTTAGCAACTTCATTGAAGGGACAGCGAACTTAAAAGTATTTTACCTTCCATTCAAGTGTTCTGATGCTTGCAGGCAACATGCTTGAACATGCAGGTAGGCTTAGTGGTCATTTTTTTAACGAACTTATATAGTACTAAAAAAAAATTCAACTTCATGGAAGGGACAGTGAATTTAAAAGTCTGTTACCTTCCATTGAAGTGTTCTGATGCTTGCAAGCAGGCAGACAGGTAGCTTGCTTGCTTGCAGGCAGCATGCTTGCAGGCAGGAAGCTTGCTCGCTTGCAGGCAACATGCTTGAACAGGCAGGTAGGCTTAGTGGTAATTTTTTTAACGAACTTATATGGTACTAAAAAATTTAGCCACTTGAATGGAAGGGACAGTGAATTTAAAAGTTTGTTACCTTCCATTGAAGTGTTCTGATGCTTGCAGGCAGGCAGGCAGCTTGCTTGCTTGCAGGCAGGCAGGTAGGCTTAGTGGTCCTTTTTTTGACGAACTTATATAGTATTAAAAAGATTTAGCAACTTCATGGAAGGGAATGTGAACTTAAAAGTGTTTTACCTTCCATCGACATGATGACTTG
Source organism: Berberis thunbergii (assembly GCA_003290165.1). NCBI lineage: Eukaryota > Viridiplantae > Streptophyta > Magnoliopsida > Ranunculales > Berberidaceae > Berberis > Berberis thunbergii. The sequence goes on from QNQO01010559.1 coordinate 52,147, forward strand.
AATTGTCCAGTCGTGTGTGAATTCACAAAGTTCCTTTCCTGATATGACGTGATCCTCACACTGGTATTCGTTTTCCCTGAACAATTCTCAGGTTTGAGAAGTGCTTAGAAACCTAATCTTTAAAATCCTTATGGGAGCAACCCCACTTCACACTTTACACAGGCTACAGCCGTTAAAAGTATATATTCTTGAAAACATATATAATCTTTTTAACAATTATTTAGACTTACAATGAGTTTATTTAGTGCAGTTTTGCAATGAATTTGTCCAGGATACTTATGGATGGATTGTAGCCAAATAAGAGGATACTAAGATTCCCAAACCAAGTCTACATGGGTATAGCTTTACATAAACTCCCTACCGATTGATTCTCTACACACATTGCGTGAAAGGGAGTAAAGAGGTCAGAGGAGAGCCTGAAAATAGCCTGGTCACCTAACACCAAGAAGATCATAAAGTAGTTTTGGAAGCTTGCTCATCTTTTTCGATTTTCTTTTAGTTCAAGATCTAAGGTACTGTGCTATCTCTAGCTTTTTTATTCAGTAAAAAGCCGAAGTAGATCCTGCAGAATTTTTTAATGTCAACTCTGGGATTTCTAATTTCAGCAAGTAGAAATCCAAAAACCCCTGCCAAAATTTGCCTCTAATGCTGCTAACTGCAAGCCAATGAACACCATATCTAATAACTTAAACTAATCCTCTTGTTCCAGAAGGGAAATAGAACAATCAACTGAGAGCTCCTCTACCATCTCCATTATTTACCTACATAAGCTTGGCAACCTTCCATTTTACCAAAAGATGGGACAACTTTCCAACCTATCTCTAGTTCTCTAGATTTTGCCACATCAAAATTTGTATAAAGGTGATGCATCCCAACCTAGGAAAACCTAAATCCATGTCAAACTGGAAAACAGGGAAAAAAATTCAAAGGATTAAATAGAATGGGGTCATTAAACATTACTCCTAACATAAAGGAAAGCAGTGCATGCATAAAAAATGCAGAATAGGTGCTGGAGTAAATGGAATTGGGTGACTGACGGGGATATATTTCAAAACGCATATATAATTCATCAAACACGCAGATATAGTAGAAACCCCAGATATATTTCATCAAACACGCAGATATAGATATATTGTTGAATGGAGCTAATGCATTTGAATGGACACATATAACGCATAACAACAAATAAAGCCTGTCATTGTTCGGCAGTCAAGTAATAAAACATTGGATAATAAAAGAAAACAAAAACATATAGATGACCAACAATATGTTACAGCATGCGTCATCAAGCAAGATACTGACAAAGAGACAATTATATAAACCAAATTTGACATGTAGCAGCCATGAGAAAACTATTTGATAATCTGAGAAAACTATTTGATAATTTTTGCTATTTCTTAGGACTATTTCGATATTAAAAATAACAAAAGATACAAACATAACAAAAGTATTTCGAGATTAAAAATATATAGACTATTTCTTAGGACTTAGTCTTGCACTGAATCCATGTTCAAGAGATTAAAAAATACACAAAGCTTTCCCTACCCAAAGCACCTTAGCAACCACAACGAGGAATTTCATCAAACATATATTGTGCTTTATTAGAATTTAGCAGTGTTTGTTCACAGAAAGCTTTTAAATAGAAAAAGAAATGGAGTTGATTACCCCATTAAAAACACAGAGAGCAAGATGGACTCCTTCACGTAGCAAATCACGCAGAGAAGGGGACTCCTTGACGCAGCAAATCACGCAGAGAGGTATTACTTTCACGGAGCAAATCACGCAGAGGAGAAGATGGTGAAGCAGAGAGGCCTTAACACAGCAGAGGAGAAGAGAGGAGGACTCCTTCATGCAAATAGGTGGACTCCTTCACGTAGCAGAGGAGAAGATGGACTCCTTCATTCAGCAGAGGAGAAAATGGAGAAACGGAGAGGATTTGAGATGGAGAAGCAGAGAGGATTTGAGTTTGGAGAGGTGGAGAGTGGGAGGGAAAGTCTGAGTTTCAAATGGAGATTTTTTGAGTTTGCCTGCGGGGAGATGATTTGTAGTTTAAGTTGTTGCCATCACATAAGTTGTTGCCACGTAGGACAAACAGACTCATTTTACTGTTCATGAACAGTTAAAAAGCACTTTGAAATGTAAGATAGATTTACTTTTAGGTGCAAGGCTATTTTATGATAAAAATACTAATTTTTTAAAGTCAAACTCGGTTAAAATTAGAATCAATCAAATGTTCAAGATCTTTGTTTAATTGTTCATTAAAATGTTCATCCGTTTCTTTGAAAAATATTATACTTATGCATGAAAATATTAAAAATATTTACATGTTTTAAAAATAAAATACATATTTTGAAGTTTTAAGTGTGTGTATTGATCATTGATTTTGTTGAAAAAATATTCGAAATTGCATTTCAATGATACAAAGTTTACCGAAATTCGACAATTGTGTAGATAATTATGATAATTTCATTTTGAAAAAATGAAAACACAATACTTGTTCTCTGCCACGTGTACATTTCACTAACTTTTTTTCACAATCTTTTCATTTTGTTTGTCCATCTAATTTTTTATATTTACAAACATATGTCGCCGTATAAAATGAATCTCAACCATCAATACATTTTTCACTTTCAATTCTAGCCATCTTTTATCTTCAATTCTCAAGTTTGTCCCAGTCAACGATGAAGAGTATAACACTGCCTGAATTATAATATAGATTTAATAATAAGTAAAGTATTGTAACCTAATATTATACCCTCACTATTGTAAGGGCTTATATATAGTTTATAGATAATCATAATACTTCAAACAAATAATGTTATGAGCTAAAGTATAATGATTCAATATTTGAGATAAGCTGGTTTTAATTGTAAAAAAAATATGAAATATGGATGGAAAATGATAAATTTAAGAGTTATAGAGTTTCAAATAAATTGTGTTAGAGTTTTAGGTATAATTAAACAATGTTTGATAGGGACGGAATTTGTTTGCAAATAGTCTAAATTTGGAAGAATAAAATGTAAAAATAAAAAATAAAAAAAATCATTTGTCCACTATTCATCAACGCATAAAAGCGACAAATATATGTCTCCACTGTTTACTCACCTATTATTTTACTTGTAAATAGTCTGAATTAGGGATAGTAAAATGGTAAAAATGTGTAATAATGTTTTCATTTAGAAGACATGAACACCCTTTAATATTGTTCATACACATGTTGATTTACTCGTAAATGCCAAGGATTGTGAGGGCACAATGGAAATCGAATGTTAAAGTGAGAGACAAATCATTGTTTATTATAATAATGTTTAATATTATTATATTCAAAAGTAATGGTTGAATGTATAACATTACCCTCAATCACTGTTCATAAACTTATTAGTTTTTCCAAAAAAAAATAATCATTATCTATCTTCTATAAATCTTAACTTTTTTTTTTCTTTCATTTTTCTCTATTTTCTTTAAGTGTATGAGGAAGAGAACAGTGGTAGCAATGGTGATGAGAATTGGATTTAGGACATGTGAGGGGGCTTGTAGGGTTTGGTTTAGCGAAAATTTATTATGATGATTTTAAAAGATTGAAGAGTGTTTTAATGGTTGTGGTGATTGATGTGGGTAATCCATTTTTCAATTTTTGGGTTTCTCTCCTTCTTAACGGATTAAAAAAAAAAAAAAAACTCTAGAAAGAAAAATAGAAAAGGTTGGGAGAGAAAGTTTATCAGTCCTCATACTGATATTGTCAAGGACTTATCTCACTATCAACGACCAGGGTACAATCATGCACCATTTTTTATTTTGCAAATTGGGTGATTAGAATATAACTAGCCTTGATCTTTAAAAGTTTTTCTGCGATAGTCCTAAATCACAACTGCTGCCATAAGATAGACACATAACCAACGGCAAAAGAATGTATGTATCTAAAGTAGGGGTGGGCATTTCGGACCGAACCAACAACCGGACCGATCGGGTCGATTCAGATCGGTTTTAATTAATTATAAAAGTTTTGATTGTAAAAGCCCGGCTCGACCCGGAGTTTCTGGTCCGGGCCTCAGTTTCCCTTTCAGAAACCCGTCGAGTAACTGGCCCGGCTGAGGTTAAATAGTTAAAAGTAAAAAACCCTAAAATCAATGTATCATGCAGTATTATAGGCACACATAAAATTCAATTTGGGCTAAACTTTATAAATTTGGGTTGAACTTTATAAATTTATAAATTTGGGCTGAAATTTATAATTTATAAAGTAGTGACTCTATTTTTCTGAAATTTTAGCTTTATAAAATTCAATTTGGGCTGAAATTTGGACTTTAAAAATTTTCAATTTGAATGTTGCTCTTAAAACCGAGACCGGTTCGAAATCGGCCCGAAATTTGGTTAACCGGTCAACTCGGTCTGATTTCGAGTTTCATAAACACAGGCTTAAATTTCTCGAGGCGGTTTTTGGATTTTACATTTTGGGTCGGTTACCCGGACTTGTCCAACCCTAATCTGAAGTATACTGGAGGGGAAGGAGATGAATAATACATCTTATGTGCTTGGATTGTTAATCTTATATCTATAATTAGCCAATGAACAAATGTAGATGAAATCTTTGCATATATTAACATCCATTTCAGTAAACAACGAGCTATCATATTTAGCAATTGAAGATTTTTGGATGTTGTTGTCATTATAACTGAAAAAAATGAAGTGTTTATTGTTGAAGTTGTTTTCCTAGGTGGTGTTGTCATTGCAACAGTATTGGAAGTTGATAGCCATAGAAAATTTTGATTTGGCAAAAAGCGAATGGGAGGGAATGAAGTCTTTGTCCAATGAATGACATTGCACCAAAGCTTACGAGACACAACTTAATGTATGAAGATATTTAACAAAAAGCCGCGGATAAAAGTAAATGCGAGTCATAAAAAACTGTATAATTTGAAAAACTACTTGAACAACTTGACTGTTGCATAATTTTGGTCATTTAATTTCCCACTCAGCCTTTAGTTTATTTGCCCTACTCTACTCTACATTCTAGGGGTGGGCACGGCTTGGTTCGGGTCCAAATTTTGAGGAACATAACTCGAACCGTTTAAAATTTTAACGGTTCCGATTCGGATCGGTTCCTCTATTTTGAACGTTGGAATCGAATCTAACTCGAACCGTTTCGGTTCCAAACGGTTCCTTGAAACAAATAATCTCATTTCATTAGGAGAAGAAAGATCCCATGAGAAATTACCATCGTTTATCTCAATGGCAACCTCCGAAGTGCCTCTAGAATTTTCTCTATTATATCAGATTGCAGATCATTGAGGCGGAGGAATGAAAAAATCATAAAAAAAAAAAAAACATAAATTCCCATTTAAGACATTAACAATCAACTAGGTATAAAATCAACCAGGGGAGAAAATGGGGGAAACTATTGGAAATGTAAGAGCCCACAGGAAGATGGGTCTGCCCAATCATCCAAACTAGGTCGACACCCAGGGGAAGCCTGCACAACTCCTAAATAAGATTGCAAATGCATGAAGGGATAAGGTAGTCATGATCAATCAAAACCCATTACTCAATTGTCCACACTACAGAGATCCTGTGACCAAGCATGAAAGCTATTTACTCAAGAAAACGTTGAGCAACGAACAATACATTTAAAACCATAAAAACTTGGGGTTAGGCAGAACCTACCAGAATGTTTCAATTGAACTTTAGTAAATAAATTCAAATTTTTCGAAGGCATAAATAGCTGTAGATGAGAGATCACAATTTGAAAAGGACCCATATACTTGACAAAAACACCTTCTTGCAGTAGTATGACAATAGTGGAAACCACCAATTTGGTTTGTAGTAAAGGCATCAAAGCCAAAATTGACACTCCAATCCAAGGTTGCATCACCCTATCTCTTGCATTTTCTTCCCTCCCATCTCATCCCTTCATCTTTATGCATATGTTATTCAAATGGATCCACTGAATGCTTTTGAACCAGGTTTTGAAGTTGTGAAATGCGCATGTTGCCTCTTTGCTTACATGATAAGGAAATCTATGAAACCTACAAAGCAATGTGAACATCTTGAGACAGAATAATGAACTCATCTTGAGCAGCGAAATCTTCCTTCTTCCCCCACTCGTCTTCTTCCACTTCATCCTCCCTGCCATTTGCTGCTGCTGCTGCTTCTTCTCGAGACAAAGACAGAGAGAGGAGAGGGAGCTGCTTCTGCTTATTTTCTTCGACAGAGACAGAGAGAGATCTGCTGCTGCTGCTTTTTCTCTTCGACAGAGACAGAGAGAGATCTCGTTGAGGGAGCTGCTACTTATTCTCTTCGACAAAGACAAAGATAGGAGATGGAGATCTCACACAGAGACAGAGACAGAGATAAGAGAGGAGGGCCCAGATCCAGATATTTAGGTTTTAAATTGGGTATGGCAGTATGGTATGGTATATGTAAATTTGTAATCGGTTCGAAACCGAACGGTTTGAAAAAAAAATTGGAACCGGAACCAAACCGAATCGTTTCACATTTTATAAATTAAAATCGAACCGTTTGGAGTAAAACGGTTCAGTTTGGATCCGCGGTTCCTCGACCTGTTTGCCCACCCCTACTACATTAAACTCACAAGGAACATGGTCATTTTGACACTCTGGAATCAAAACATTGCATTGCTTTGCAACTATATAAAGCAGTCGAGGATTGCTTGTGCATGTGATAACCTCGTTTGATGATTCTACCTTGCACTTGTGTTTTTGGTGTGTTTGGTGCAGGAACGTACTTCTTAAGCTCAACTTCCTTATTTTTGTCATATTTCACTTGTGCTATTTATTTTGTCTCACGTGTGTCCCATGTAGATTGTTGGTCCTATCTCCTCATCGTGGTGCAACATGGCTCGATTGAATTAGCAACGATGTTTGAGTGATTAGGCTTTGTGGAGACGTAGATACAAGACTCGTGTGATGCTTTTAAAACACAATGCATTCATGGTTCAAGCGCAACAGCCCTTAGGCCATTTTGTTAATCCATGTAAAATAAAAATAGTTGATAATATTGTTTTTAAAAAACGATCGAGGCGTACGAGTCGACTTGAAGCATCAGGAAATGAGCTGAAATGTATGCAAACAATGCGTACGAATTTGATTCATGACTCAATGAGTCAGTTAGACGAGCCGATTCGGTCTGGTGCTTATGAGTCACTCTGATAAGGATTTATGATCTGTTTTATATATTGAGAAAGATCTAACGACTGAAATGTTTGTCCCCCCCCCCCCCCCCCCCCCCCCCCCCCCCCCCCCCCCCCCCAAAAAAAAAAAACAAAAACAAAACCTAATTACATTTTTTGTTATGTTTGTGTTGCAGACTTATTTCGATTTTGAATAAGAATAATGGGAAGAAGAAAAAAAAATGAAGACTTGCAAGCGTCGATTGTTTCAGTTTCAAATAAGAAGACGAGAAGAAAAGTAAGAACTGAACTTACCTCCGATCTACATATTTTCATCCTCGTGCCACTCTGCATCTTTTTTACTTTTCATCCTCATGCTGCTCATCATCTTTTCGACTTGTGTTGCTATGTTTCGTGTTGTTTTGTTAGGTAACTTCAACAATTGAAGTATTGAACTCTTCGGTCTTCACTTCTTAATTGCAATAATGATCACCAAAGTCTAACAAGGTTTTCAATTTCCATTGTCTATCCACTTCAATCACCAGTCTCATATTTTATTTATGATGTTTATTAGAAATACCTACAGGTCAACACTATAAGAAAGTAACCATGCCGCCGGCGGATCTCGAACCTAGGACGTGGGGGATAAACCCACACAGTCCTAACCATTCGACCATAACACTATTGGCAATTCGTGCTATCTCTTGCATTGATGATTGCTTATTTAGTTTTTTTTTATTTGATTGTAATTTATAAAATTTAGTTTCATCATTTCATCTCGTCACTCATCAACGCATCGCTTCACTTTGGAAAAAGCTTGACCACATCGAGGCTGAAAATGTTTTTTAAAACATCCTAGAGGTAAAGATTGTAACGATGTGTTTGATATTCAACATGGTGGTGTAAAATGAAGCGACAGGTGCACATTAGCAGCGGCCCTGTACAAAAACCGCGTCTACCATCTCCTCCTATCCCATCTCATCGCAAACAATTATCTCTCTCCTTTTAAACCCAAGGTGCGAGCGACGAAGAAGAAGAGAACCCTTCGCTTGCGATAAGAGTTTCTAACTCCCATCGAAGATTCTCTATCGCTCTCTGTTCGCAAATTCGAAACCCTAACCCTAACCCTAACTTCAGTCTATAATGTCTTCTTCATCAGGGCAACCTCAGTTTCGGTATACGCAGACGCCGTCGAAGGTGTTACACCTCCGGAATCTTCCATGGGAGTGCACAGACGAAGAGCTCGTCGAGTTGTGTAAGCCCTTCGGCAAGATCGTCAACACCAAATGCAACGTTGGTGCTAACCGAAATCAAGCCTTTGTAGAATATGTAAGTTTTTGATTTCTCTTTCTTGAATTAGGTTTAGAGATAGTAATTTGATGGTCTTAATCAATTTGTATTACTGACCACGATTGTAGATAAGGAATTGAGTTTCCGGAACAATTGGTATGAGGGCAAAGTTTCGATATTGAGATGGACGACTTGGAGGCTAGATTAAAATAGCGCTAATGGGTGTGTTTGATTTTTGGAAAAATTTTCAGGGCAAAAAAAGTTTTCTTTTGAAAAAAATGTTCATGCAAATGAAAACATTCAAATTTTTTTTTCGCTGTTTGATTTCACTAAGGGAAAACATTTCATTAAGAGAACATTTATACTTTGTGGAGGAATTTTAATGTTCAGGCTTTGAGTCTCTTGTGGGCTTTGAGTCAAGGAGGAGACTCTTGTGGGCTTTGAGTCAAGGAGGAGAGAGTCATCGGTGAGTAAAAAAAAAAGTTTTCCTAGAGGGATTCAAAACAAAGTTTTTCCACTTCAAGTGGGTGTGGAAATACATTTCATTGGTGGAAAAGTTTTCTGTCCTAGAAAAAATAAAATGTCGGAAAACTCTATTGGAAAAAAGAAAACGAAACACCCAAAAATCAGACACACCTTAAGTTATTGAATAATGATAGATTGGAGTCTGGAGCTACCAAAGACGGGAATGCTACGTTCTTGTAAGTGTCGCTAGAGTGGACAGACGAGTAAAGTCAACTTTGGAAGCATGATGGAATGTTACTATCCTAGTTGAGTAATTGGCTTTCCCCTCTTGATACCTCAGGGTTTTGAGGAGTATTGGCTGGTTCTTAACATAATTTTGGTATTCTCAATTTCATTAAGGTGAATTTGGCTTTGTAGAGAGTCAGAAGGAAGATCTTTAGTACAATTAAAAGAGGAGAGATGAACAAGGGCAGTTTTAAACTTATTAGTACTAGAGTAGATACACAAGAAAACTTTGTCCAGTAAGGTTTTCAGGTAAAACGTGTGAAGTGATATGGGACGGGGAGGGTTTTGTAAAGACTAGAACGTGCATGTTCCCAACTCACATAAAAGCCATATTTCCCAGTAGACGTTTAGTAATGTTGTGACACTTTTTGTTGCATTGGAATACTTAAAACCCGTTACATCACTCTTAAAATGCATGTCTGGATGAATGCTTATGCGGTGGGTGTTTCAGTAAGATGCAGTTTGGAAAGAACCTTGGGGTCATAAGCCTCCCATTCAATCAAAGAAAAGAGATGATAAATCTGGTGTAGCAGACATGCTTGCTGTGGATCAGGCTAGAATTCCCACAGTGAGGAATGTTTGGCATTGGATTGCTACTCATGTTTCGACTGAAGGATACCATTGGGATTTAGGTCTCATAAGGAATTTAAAATGAATAGGACATTGGCTGATTGGAGAGTTCCATGTAGATAATTTCCATGGGGTTTGGATTTTAATGGAAGGCGAATGCCAAAAGTAGGAGTGCAATTAGGAAGGGATGGAAGCCGCTTCGCCTAATGTGTTCATTCAAAACAATATAGCTGTTGTAATCCTTGCATGGTGTCACACATCATGCAGTTTGGATGGTAGCATGTATTGTGTCATTGTAGTCAAGGTGTCCGCCTAGGTGCGCTTGAAGGCATTTTTATGGAAATCCGCCTCAATTTGAGGCAATACGGTACAGTGAAAATAAGGTGTCCGCCTACCGCCCCGGGCATATTTATATGGTTATTCATTTATATTTAAGTTTGCATATTCACAAGTAATTTTTACATATTATAAGTAAAATTTTACATTATCAGACTGTAAATATATAAGCCAAAGCCATTCTCTATTATTAGACAACCATTTAGGGTTTGAGACTTTTAATCACAAGAGGTTGCACCTGTCAAGAGGATGTATGAGGAAATAAATGCAGAGCATGAATTGATATTTCCTAATGATACCGTGGGGTCAATATGCACAAGGCAACTTACTCAAGAAGAGGTTTTGTTGTACCTGCATCTACATTTACTCCACTGCGAATATTGGATTTAGAAGACTACGATGAAAATTATGATTATCAAGAATTTGCTTATGAATAGGAGGATGAGTGAAATTGTGAGATATGAGAAGTCGGTGCACTACTTTACATTATGATTTGATGTTTTTGTTGTTGATTTTTTTTTTAATGATATGCAAATTATTTGACACTCATGTAGTGCATCATTTTGCTATGTTATGCTTATTTATTATGTTTCCATTTTGATTTTACGTAGTTGTGTGACATTTAAAACAAAATAATTATTGTTTTTTTTGGAAAGCTAAAAATAATTATTGGTACATATTTGCTTATGATACTTATCAAAATGATGATGTATATTACTATGCTCATATGCTTCAATTTATTGTAAAAAGTAAATTTAAAAAATGTACCGCCTCGCGTCACTGAGTCGTGCACATTGCTTTGTGCCGCACGCCTCAGGCATGTGCGCCTCGCCTCCTCCTCAACGCCTTAACTACAATGCATTGTATTTATTATAGACTCACCGAAATTATATGTTTTAATGGAAAGTGGACACTGAAAGCAAGAGTGCACATAAGTTCTATGAAGGGATGGAAAGAACGGTGCTTTATGGGTTTGTGCAGGAGCTACCAAGTATGCTGAACCACACCAAAGAGAAAAGGAGGTTGTTTTGAGGAAATGATCACTAGACTTAGAAGTGAGCAAGGAGTCACAAACTCAGAATTCAATTGCCTTGCATTTGTATTACTTCCCACTCTTTATAGTAAGAAATGATATTTTTGGAATATTGACATCCCTTCTATAGTAGATGCTAAGCATTGGGCATTTTCTAAAATGGAACATTTAAATTCAAGACCAATAGAAAAACCTAGGAAGGTTGGATTATCCTTGCGATCCACATTGACTTGGACACAATAGCTTGAGTCCCCGAACACGTTATCTTAGCTTACCCATGAATTGGACAAGCATCCTACATGCATCAGCCCATCACTCGCGCATGGTGTGGTTGTGACATGTCTGTGCCATACATCTGATCACAGACAGAGCATTCACAAAAGAGTCCGTGACATTTGGTGTAAAGCACTTGCCCCAGGAGGTCCTAGTATCATCTGACGTAGCCTTATTGATGGCGATTTTTTACTAAATGTTTTATGGGTGCACATGTGGGTTCTAGAGCCAAAGGCTTCTTCCCCATATTTGTGACGCAGTTATAACTCCTTTTGCATGAGGATGCTTGATGTATCCATCGATCTATCTTGAATCTTCAATGACTTGTGAGCAGACGTAGAGTATAGATGACAAACATTTTATATTTTAATCACAAGGGACATATAGATCCATCATGAGAGAACTTAGAAACTCACCTACTACTGTTAGTCTCATAAAACTAAAACTCAAAACATAAAGAAAACCATAATGGAAACCAGAACCAGAACCATAGAGGACATAAGAGAACAAGATAAAAAAAGCAGGACACACAAACCATAAACCAGAACCACCATCATAGAGGGCCTCAGATGAACTATCTACTCTACTAGTGTCCCTCAGAGTCACCCCCACCCCTAGAGTAGCGAGATCAACCACCAACCCCACAGCTTTCATCATAAACACCACCATTTCTATCAGGTAGGCTGCTACATAACCACAACTGCCTCCTTCAAGCCTTCCATAGTTGTTTAGAATTGTCGTCGACGTTGAGCTTTATGTTAGTTATGTTTTTTCAAGTGGTTTCTATCATGATAAGAATTTATTCCTTCTTTTGGCAGGTGGATCTGAATCAGGCCATCTCAATGGTTTCATATTATGCTTCTTCTTCGGAGCCAGCCCAGGTTCGTGGTAAAACTGTATATATTCAGTATTCAAATAGACAGGAAATTGTCAACAACAAGAGCACGGGAGATGTTGCTGGGAATGTCTTATTGGTGACCATTGAAGGAGTTGAAGCCGGAGATGTCAGCATAGATGTTATTCACCTGGTAAGCTCTTTGATTCTCAAAATATGTGGTTTAGTGTATTAGGGACGGCTGGTTTTCTTTTCCCAGCTATTCAAGTATAGGGAGTTGATATATAAATTCTTTTTGTTGGTATAATTTCCATATGGAGAATACTTTGCTATTTTAGTTAATATAGTCTTATTAGTGGTTGACATGCTCTGCATGGATCAGCAGGTCCATGTTAACCTGGAGAAATACTTGGTCTCAGCGTACTGCTTTGGGGAAATATAACATCTATTTTGCTTATCTCTTTCTTTTGATCATAGTGTACTAAGGCTTGTGCACATGATGTGATATGGATGGTATTTTCTCAAACTGCTCTTAATATATCTAGATTGAAGGATTTGCTGAAGTTTATTGTTTGAATAGCTTTCGTTGCTACCATTATTCATTGTTGGAGTTTTTTTTGTTTTTTTTTGCGTTAGATGAGTAAATGATTAGAATTCTGGTTAATTGAATATTCTATGTACCACTGTTTGGCTTGTTTAGCGAGGTACTTCCTTTTTATCATTTGAGGCACGGGCGGGCATGTGTAAATTTTTTAATCAACTTGTATCAATAAAGCTCCAATCATCCTATTTAAGTTTTTTGACCCCGGGGCATAGTCTTAATTCAGTATTTTCATGTGCCGCTGTTGCTGTATGATTTTGGTGGTTAAGTTTTCTGACTTGAGAATATGTGCTAGGTTTTCTCTGCTTTTGGGTTCGTGCACAAAATTGCTACATTTGAGAAGGCTGCTGGTTTCCAGGTAACTTATGTCTCCATTTAGTTGGTTTGGGTGTTTCCAACTGATAAGAGTGCAAATTTTCTTTATTATGTACTCTGATCTGTAATTTTTTCTTACAGGCACTAATCCAATTCACTGACGCTGAGACAGCATCTGCAGCACGTAATGCATTGGATGGGAGAAGTATACCCAGGCAAGATATACGTATATAATATTATATTTTTTTATAATTTCTCGTGATCATGACTCTCTCTCTCTCTCACAGACGTACATTTATATCCATATATACACAGTTTACTACTATTTTATGTATGATATATGATAAAAATATACTTTCACATTCAGGTACTTGCTTCCGGAACATGTGGATTCATGCCATTTGCGAATCTCGTTTTCAGCACACACAGATTTAAATATTAAGTTCCAATCTCATCGCAGCAGGTATGGAGCAGCTCATAGGGTGTTAGATTAGTGTTTCCCGATTCATTCGAATTGAGTAATCTGCACTTTCTTGAATCTTACATAATCTCTTTTCTTGAAACTTGAAAGTAGTATTTGTTTTGGCAATTGAAGAGTTGCTAATTGTTGTGTCTGCTTTGTTATTTAGGGTAGTGAAGCCTGCTGGCCAGAATACAGATGTATCTGTAATACTCACTTAGTAATTTCCTTCATCTCCTGATAATTATCTCTTACACCTCTCTTTCTCTCTCTCACTCAAACTCCTCCCCTAGTATTCATTTTTCTTTTCTGGTTTTATTCTTTTTAAAAGGTTGAAATCTTTTCTGTTTTAGTTTTATTATTTCAAGCGAAGGCCGCCTTTGCATATACTTCTAAGGCTGCTTGGAGTTCATATAGTTTTTCTCCCAAAATTTTAAACTCACTTCCTTACAATTGTACATTTTATTTTTATTGCTGTTTTAGGCATTTTACGTATACCCATTTTGTTATTTCAAAGTTTCAAAATACATCCTTTTATGAGCATCTTATATTTTCTAGTATGATAGATTGTTTATTTTATCAGGATTCATGAGCTGGCACATCTATCCCCACCAATTCCTACTTGGAACATCTGGTCAACTTGGTTTGAAACCCCAAAACTTTACTCTTAAATTGATATTTAGTTCTTGAAAACACCACATGACCTTTTCAGCATCAAACCTTGTCCACAGTTTAAATTGGTGATTTCTGCCTTGCTTATCCCGTTTTGTTAAATTTTGACAGGAATTAATATGTGAGAGAACTGTGGCATCATCATTGTATTGCTTGAGTGAAGTAATTTCCTACACCGTTGTCATGAAAATTATTTAAAAGATCTAGTTGTCGGAAAAATAAACAACTTAAGCATCCAGGATTTTAGATGTGGTTCTAGCTCCTTTTATTTATAACCCATCCTTGTTGATGGATTTTGAAGCACACCATCAAATCCAGATGTTAAGCCTTGACAGGCTCTGGAAAATGGAAACTGCCAAGTTGGAGTTTGTAGGCTAGATTGTGGATGGTGATAATGATTGTACATTGCTAGTTGATGGTATGTCTAACTAGCAACTAAAGGGCCATATGCTTGGGGTCATACAGTTCTGGGAAGAGGGTGGACTTAATATTTAAATTGTTGATTTATGACACAAAGCGCTGTGAAGATATTCATATCAGTTGCTATAATTCAAATGAAGTGTAGCGGTATAGCAACAAAGATAAACCTACATCACTAAAGTCGTATAGTCAAGGAGTTTTAAAAGTTAGCAAAACAAGCACAAATCACTTTGATTACTGTGTGTTATGATTCATGAACTCTTAAATATCTACAACAACAGTAGCATTGTGTCAATGTTAATGATTTAGTTAGGCCCATTGTACCAATTAGAAGGAACCTGTTTTTTTTTGTTGTTATATGGTATTGGTAAGTGATGAATACCACATGGTTTAGATTATTCCAAAGCCAGGGTGATAAAATTGCAGGTTCATAGTTCATTAGACCATCTCCAATCAAAAATAAAATTCGCGAGATTCTTGACTCCCTTACTGTATTGACCAATTTTGAAGAGCTGGGTCTATTATTAACATGTTGATTCTAGTTCTCTTTGCTCTGGTCTGTTATTTTTTAGGGGGCTGAAGAATTGGTATTGGAGAACTGGGCCTTCGAATGTACGTTCCAAGCTATGTTGTGGGGGCTTTAGTTAGAGCGCCTCGCCCTAGCCTTAGAGCGCCGCAGAGCCATACGCTAGTGAAGGTGGAGGCTACTACAGTAAAACTTTACCTTAAAAAAAAAAACCTCCGCCGCGGCAGTGCCTCTACAAGTCCCTAGAGGCGGTCCGCATACCTCGCCTCGCCCCTGGCAACATAGGTTCCAAGACCATGCCTGTCATTGGAAAGATATAATCTGAATAGATTATTCTAGGTTAAAGGAGAGAATTTTAAATTATAATAATTCCAAAATACAGTGTGGAGTACCTCGGAGAAAAATTAATTGCTTGTTTTTTTTGGAAAGATGTAGTCCTGAAGCTTATAACCCATTCAGGTTACTGTCAGATGTCACCCACCATTTTTCCAAGTCATTTGCTGCAACAAATTCATATTGACGTCTTCATTGTCCTGTAAACTGTTTGATGCAAGATGCACAAAAAAAATACCAATTCTGCCTTGAGGCTGGTTTTTAAATAAGAAGAGTAAAGGTGTAGTTAATCAGTTCTTTCTTGCTCCTGCAAAACTTCAGGAATTAAAATCTGAACCAATAGATTACACTGGGATTTCTTCCATGACAGATTTAATGTAGTTTACCTAAATACTGTCCTTTATTTTTATTGTCAACTTGTGTATTGTTTTGTTGTTAACTTATAAGATAGCCTGTGGCTATTCTGTATTTCTTTATTTTAAATAATTAATATAAGTATTTTACCTTTTATTTGTTTTGTCATGTGTATGATTGAGTATGATCTGACATAAGATTATTGTCAATTGATTATGTAGGGATTATACGAATCCTTATCTTCCCGTGAATCCTTCTGCAATAGAGGGAACCTTGCAGGTAAGCCTCTTCACTATTAAATGATCCACTGGCCCTTGTCATTTTTATGGCACTGATTATTGGTTCTATACAGCCTACGCTAGGGCCTGATGGAAAGAAAAAAGAACTGGAGAGTAATGTGCTTCTTGCTTCAATTGAAAACTTGCAATATGCTGTTACTGTTGATGTTCTTCATACGGTGAGATCTTTGTTTACAAAATTCCTTTTCAAATTGTCCGTTTGTTACTGTGAAGCATAGTCTGAGTTTTTCTCTTCGTACAGGTTTTCTCAGCTTTTGGCACTGTTCAGAAAATTGCCATCTTTGAGAAGAATGGTGGAATGCAGGCTCTAGTCCAGTACCCTGGTAGGATCTGGGTTTATATTGTGGTTTCTATTTAGATTTCTGTTGAAGGTTTTGTAAGAAAAACCCTTTACATGTACTTCCTTATGGGAACAAACGGCTCAACTCTTGCTATTACATTTAGATGAAAATAGGATATAAATACAAGGGAAGGAGTTAGCAAAAAATTTGTGCATAAGAATAACAATGAAAAGCTATTGTATAAAACCCTAGTTTCTTAGAAAACACGAATCGGACGGGTGGAGCTGCCTAGCCTTGAGTTTTATTGATCTCTATTGTGTTGGTTAAGTTGTTGTGAGTTTGATATAGCATTCTCTCATTTATTTGTCATTTATAGTCTCTAGTTTCATTTAAAGCAGATTACTGTCATTGACTGTTCAACACTTGGCTGATCCTTAACTTCACGTGCTTACAGATATCACGACGGCAGCAGTTGCCAAAGAAGCTTTGGAAGGACACTGCATCTATGATGGTGGCTATTGTAAGCTTCATCTGTCATATTCTCGTCACACTGATCTCAATGTGAAGGTACAGTAGATATATTCTTTGAGTTGTTTTCATGATAATGTGACAAACCAAAAACGGAAAAGTATAATCACCTTGGCAATAAATATTAGGAAGGGAACCAAAAACAGTTTATGATGTGTAGCATTTGACACTTTCTATACTTGTAGACGACCTTTCACAAAATTTGATTTGAATTATTCTGTAGGCTCACAATGATAGAAGCAGAGACTACACAATTCCTGAATCAGCTCTTCCCCCTATGCAACAAGCTTCCACTGTACCTGCAGCTGTGGGAAGTTGGCCAAATCCTCAGGCGAATTCGATGTATCCTGGGAATGACTATGCAGTTGGTGCACAAGCACAACCTTCTAATGGGCATACATCACCATGGAATCCAAGCATGCAAGCGAGCAGACCACATTTTGTATCTGCTCCAAGTACATATCCTGGCCAAGCATTTCCTCCACCTTCAACCTATCCTCAATACTCCAGTCCTGGAACCGTTTCTAACCACTCACTCCATCAGCATGGCCATCAGCCAAGTGCACGACCAAATGCCCCCCACCCAATAGTCAACCTCCTTACCATGGTCTCTAAGTCAAGATCTTTTTGGGGAATGGTTTCAGGTATAATGGCTGCTAATAATTAGCGGGCACCTTATTACTTTTTGCTTTGGGAAGTTGCATACCTGTAATGATTGCAGTGAAATGTTACCGGTATTTTGTTGGATCATCAGGCTAAATGGTTTCATTGTGGTTACTAGTTAATAAATTTTCCATGTTTTCCTGTAAGTAATCTTTGTGAATACAATTCTGAATGCCTTGATGTTTTTGTTTGTTAAGAAAGGCTGTGGCAATCTGAGTTCTGTCTGCCTCCCACGTGATTACCCTCACATCATGCACACACAATCAATTTGTTGCCAATTTCTTGATGAGGCAATGAAGACCATTGTCCGACACTTAGATAAGTGAAGCATTTACTGTGGCCCTGTGCTTCTCTGGCATCAATGAAACAACAATGCATATGAAGTGTTTAGGTAAACTGTTGATCATGTATGCGACATCGTTAAGGTGAAACCGCAAACACAGCTCTCATTTTACGAGTTGTTCTTGTGTAGTGCGCATTACTATTTGATATTGATTGAAAACGATGTCCAATTGTAATTTTCTCTTGGATTTTCCATCGATCATAATGAAATTTGTGATTCTAAAAGTTAGGCATTGGAAAGAGAAAGGGTAGTAGGTAAGGTGTGCATCCTTTGTACGTTGTTGGTGATTACTAAGCACTATGAGCTTTCAACGATAGTTCCTCAACCCTGTAATCATCAAGCTTACCTTGGTCAAGAACAGCATCCCATCCCATCTCAAAGTTGGCTACTGCACTTTCCTTTGCCTTTCGTGATCAGTCATTTTCTTTTCCCATAACACTGAAAAATTATGAATTTTTTTCTTTCTTTCCGACATCATTTTTAGGGTAAAAGACATCAATGTGGAGCTTGATTTCATGTTTAGAATTTGCATCATTTAATTATCAAATTACTTAGTGGTGTTCAAGTGGTTATGTATTTCACTTTTTTCTTGGTTTGCTTGTTGTGAACATTGGTTTATATCTTATTTAGGGAGAATTACTCTTTAATGATGTTGTAATGTCACCACAGTACTGCTTTTAATAGAAATTTAAATCCTTAAGGCTATGATCCTTTCATTAAGTTGGATTCTGTTCATAAGTGTGATTGGATTCTTAAGTATTTTAGAATTTCATTGTTAGGTTTAGGAGTTGGGATTTCCACTCACCAACCCACCTAAGTGCATTCTTTATATGATATCATTGTTTTGTGAATTATACAATTAGTAATATACTGTGGTTCATCTCTATAATGCTAATAATGTATATATCCAATAACATAAGGTAACCAA
Source organism: Berberis thunbergii (assembly GCA_003290165.1). NCBI lineage: Eukaryota > Viridiplantae > Streptophyta > Magnoliopsida > Ranunculales > Berberidaceae > Berberis > Berberis thunbergii. The sequence continues at coordinate 71,083 of QNQO01010559.1, forward strand.
AAAAAAAAAAAAAAAAATTCTACCAATGAAGTATCTCATTGTATGTTGATGTTTTACGACCTTAAGTCTCTCTATACCTCGAGATCTAAAGTGTCGAAGAGGCATCGCAAAAATCTCAATAACACATTAATGATTGGAACCAAGTTGGAATGATGTTGAGAGGTAGGTATGAAGTCCAAATCCAAACTCGTTACATGAATGAAATACTTGCTCCGTAACATTTTGAAAACGAAAAAAAGAGTGATACTACACTGCACAGGGATTGTGCCTGGTTTTCGTGCCTGGTGCTACCAGGCACCATTGATATTTCTCGAGATAGGCATACGTTCATATCGCGAGGAATATCAACGGTGCCAGGTAACACCAGGCACGAAAACCTGGCACAATCCCGGTGCACTTAATAATTCCCGCGAAAAAAATGAAGTTCAGTGGGGAAGTGGGGACATAGTTGTCATTCGGAGAAAATTCAAGGGTCAATGTGAATAACATAAAAAATAAAAGGGAGAAAAATAGGAAAAAAACAGGTTTGTTAAATGGTGGATTAATTACTCTTAATTAAATCACCAATTATAAAATCAGATTAGCTGTAAAGCAGAAACACCTCCCCTTCTTTGCTCCACTTTGCCCACTCTCCACCCCCCCCGAAAAGTTAGGGTTTTCACTGTTTGATCACTAGAGTGCAGTTCGAGCCTTCTGTTTTGTAATCGGTGAGCTCTCTCTCTATGTTTCTCACTCCGTTTCTTGTTTTTGTAGATTTTTATTTCAGCTTTCATAAGAGTCTTTGGTACTTGTATGTATGTAGTTGTTGTTGCATTTCATGTTTCATTTCCCTCCTTTATGTTTCCACCATCTTTGTATATGTTCGAGGGGTTTTATTGTATTGCAAATTTGATATCGATCGTGTTTGGATAAACTTTTTAGGTTGTTTTGCCCTCTTGTTTAATTGTGGGTCTGTCATACTTCTTCTCCTTTTGAGCTCAAGAGAGGGTTTGGGTTTTTTTTTTTTGGTCTAATTTTCTTGTTGAGAAGTTATATTGCAATTTTGTGTTTCTCTGTTATTTATATGTTAGATATAATGATTAATAAAGTGTGTTCATTTATTGGTTAACAGGTTTTGTATTGTAATGTTAGTTGATCTTCAGAAGGGAAATGGTGTATATCTGGGATTAATTTTGTGTTGCTAGTATTTGTGGAAGCACGAGTATGTGACCGATATCCATGTAAGTGGATGGCTGTTGGTATCGATTCCTTCTGACTGAACTTTGTCTAATTTTGAATGGTTGTTCCTAAAAATGATATTAAATTATGGGTATCGGAAATTTCTGACATGAGTGTAAATCGTCTAAAGTGTATCTGTTATGTTGTACGATAGAGTTCATATTTCATCGAATATGTAAGCATCATTTAAAGGGGTGGAGGGTCACAAGTGTGAATACGGATTTCTCCAAGTTCTATAAAACATAGCTAAGACGGGGTCGCTTTGTTGTGTGGCCGCAAGGCCACATGGATCGAATGCAGCCAGCAGGGATTGGTCCATGGGTCCCCATGAGCCCTACTGGCAAACTAACACAAGCTTCTCACCTCCATTATCTCGAGGATGGGAACGGAGGTTTCAGATTGAAGGGTTGCCGTATGGGCCACAGGGTGGCGTTTTTGTGTATGGGTCATCATCTATTTCATCAGATAGTAAAGGAAGTGGAATCTCTGTGGTAGACGATCATTTCCGTAATCATTCCGCATCCGATGGTTCATATTTTAGCAGCTCATCTGACAGCTTCCATTCCCAGCCTTGGATTCCCAATCCAACAAGAGGAGTGATTGTTGATGATTATACACTTGGAACAACAAGAGGTACTGTTTCTATTATCCCAGTCAAACCACATTTTCCTTTAATAGTTATTGATTATTATTATATTGTTCATATTTGAAATATTTTCTAGTATAACGTCAATGTTCTAAAAATGCTTTGTGTAGTAGTCAGAATACTATGTTATTCACAAATCAATCTTTCATTTTTCAGTGGCACCTAAAAGTGTTCCTATGGATGTAGGCATGTTCTTGTTTACATTTAGTCTTCTTGATTGCGTCAACATAAATCAATTTCTCCATTTGATTTTCATCGTTTTTTTCCCAACGTTCACCGGTCAATTTTGATTTGATTTGGTAAAAGTTGCACATGGTCCCTTGTTGGTAAGAATTTGGTCTTTGTCATGGGAGAGGATGGAACCACTATTGAAGCGGCAAGTATGCCTAGGCATGATGGATGGGTGTTTCTTCCTCTTTTATCATCACAATCTCCCTTTCAGGGGCTAAAATATACTCAACGGTTGTATCATGGAAACCTTGGAAATAAGTTACGGTCATGGAAGAGGAAACTCAGATCAAAGGGTAGGGATCAATTTTAATCAAGAGTGTCTTGGCTTGTATTGTATTAGCAGGGCAGATCCTGAGATTTTGAAGGCCCGGTGCAAACTCTAGCAATGGGGCTCCTCCTATTCACATAAATAATTTGTTACTTAATTCTCTTAATGATAACGACTAAAAAATGATTATACCTAATAGAAAATTATCTTATCGTAATGATGATTAAAAAAATCATATAGGCTTATCTGCTTAAGAAAAAATCACATTGGGATTCGCCCCCTTAAGTAATGAGATAGTACCAGGAATAATACATAAGTATTAACACATTGGAGGCCCTTACATATAATAGATAAGATATTTGGGGATCCTAAATTTATGATTTTTCGACGGGGCCTTGATGTGGTGAATTCATTTAATTCCCTCAAAGCCGACCCTGCGCATCAACTATAATCCTTTATACCCTCTTCAATGGCCGTGGTGGCCGAAGAAAAGAGCATTTGAGAAATCTTACCATATTATCGGGAAGACATGTATACTTTTAGATATTTTGGGGTTTGGGGCATTAGGTATTAAAAAAATTGAACATGGCATTCATGGGAAAGTGGCATTGGTGATGTGGTAAGAAAATGATAGTGTTTGGAGGGGGTAATTATCGAGTGTGGATGTAACTATGTGAGGCATCCAAGGAACACATAGGTTGGTACTCTCTGGGAAATTTTTTTTAGCAAGGAATTTCTTTGTTGTTTCGGAAGGTTGACGTAATTTACCGTTGAATGAAACATGTCTTGGTTTTCACTTTTTTCTTTGGGAAAAAGATATATATATATATATATATATATAAGTGTGTGTGTGTGTGATTTGCGAACTGGGGTGGAATGTATGATCATTTTCTCATTTGGTGTCCGTTTGCTAAAGAAGTACGAAACGTTTCCTCAATCTCCTTGGATCATGGTTTGGGAAACCCTTGTTTTGAGATCTGATGTAGAGTTGGTGTGATGCATTCTCAAAATGGAGGTCCAAGGTGCCATGATAGTTCTTAACGAAGCTTCGTTCGAGAAGGCAGGTCTTGAAATCTTGCAAATTGGCTTAAATATGTCAGCGGATCTCCATTGTGTTTGTATATTGTAAGGATGTTTCTTGCCCTAAAAAACTTGAGGTTTCAGTGTTGCTGTTTCATTTCAAATTTGTGGTCACTATCATGAAATAGGACATTGAAATCATCAATTTTGATTGCTCCATTCTCTCTCTTTCTCATCGACAATGTTTTTCATTGTTTTCCCTCAAATTATTTTTCTCTCATACCAAGACAAACATATTAAAATTGGCATAAGGGGCTCTTGAGCGACTTGTCGAGAGAAAAAAGATACGAAGCAACATGATTTGGATGTTAGAAATTAGCCTATTGAAACATACAACAACTATTTTTTTTTCTCTCTTTTCGATCAAGCGCGAAACAAATAAGTTAACGGATCAATGTGATTAAGAAGATCGCACGACGATAAGCACTTTTCACAATGAATACCACATCACAACTTTGACCTCGTTGCAATCAATGTCCCATGTGCCTCCTTTTTACAGTTGATTCCCTTGTAAATATTGGATACATTCTTTTTTTAGGTCAGAATTTTTCTTGGATTTTCTTTTATTTGTGAGATCCGACTCTTCAGGCCTAATCCCTATCTCATTTCTTTTCATCACCTATGGTTCTCAATGAGTGAACGGATGCTCCTAGAATCCATAGGGAAGATATCCTATATGTTTTCAGTTCCCGAAATTCAGTACATAAGCCGTCAAGAGGATTGTATTTGAAATGCTTCTACTGGTCAAGTGGAAAGTACCCGGCCAACCAAAATGGAACACACGACCTCGACAACTGACAATTGTCACTAGACCAAGCTCACCCAAGTGTCTATGTTTCAACATTCAACAATATATATATATATATATATATATCGTATCGGCTTGGGTATGGAGTTCGAGACCCATACTTGATTCGGGTTGGACTAGGTTGGGCCAGGTGTATGTCGAGTAGGCAAAATTGCCATCCCTATTGATTGGCCCTTTGGAAGTGGGTCTTCATCAATCCAAACACTTCACATGGAGTTACTTCTTAAACCATTTTTGGTTCTCTTTTGAATCACTTCTCTTTACAAACATCTTATGAATTGCTATGAGAGGACCATTTTTAAGCTTTCCATATGTCTAACGTGTAAACTCGACAAATTTATTATGAGGTGTAAACCTATCATCAGGCCAGATGAACGCCTGAATTAAGACATGCTTCAAGGAGCCTAAGTGTTTTTAACATTGCAGTGTCAAAACAAATAACAAATGACATAAGCAGGTGGACCCAAATAATCATGTTAGGGGGCTGGACAATTACAATAAAGTGTAAGCCCAAGAGGGTATATGTAAAGATCTAAATCAAACTTTGTTTAGCTAAAATTCCTTATTCGATTAAATATTGACAAGGTGCACAATTTGAATTAACATTTACTCTTTTTTTCTTGCTTTTGCTACTATTGAATTTTTTTTTTTTAAAATTTTTTTTGTGGTGCAAGTGCTAACAATTGTCTTATACATATAAGCTATTCAAGCTAAGATCCTAAATAAGTTCTAATAAAAGGGCCGCCATGACTGGCACCTTAAATTTTTTGTAACAACTTACAATTTACAAATATGCCAGCGGGTACTAGCTAGTAGACTTATAGTGGATGCTTCCAGGATTCAAATCCTGCCCAAGGTGTTTAATTGTTCTGGGATCCAATAAAAACTCCGATGTCGATTATTTTGAAAGGATAACTATTTTTTTAAAGCTTGAAATTTAATGATATATTGAAATTGGTCCTAAAATCTCAATTTTTTTCATTATATTATGAAAGCTGATGTAGATGGTCTTATAGAAATACTTTAAAATTATTGTGCGAGTGTAACTAGTTTAAGCTAAATTAATACAACAATGCTTAGGAGAGGGATTGGGATTGGGCTTGGAGTCCCAAATTCCTAAGTACCCATTAGACACCCTTTTATAATCTCATGTTTCAGGGCCTAGCAAATTTAAAAAATATTTTTTAAAACTTGTTTGGGCTGAAATTTTAGGAAAATTACAGATTACCATTACAAACGTGTCAAGTTTTGGATCATTTTGACATTGTTCTTCTAAATACATATTTAGGTCATTGTCATTAAATATATTGATAAACGGTCTTTGTTCATGCATGTCGAAATGAACTGAAACTTTGACACATTGTTTTTAATGTTGGTCTTGAATTTTCCTCAAATTAAAAACGTGTTTTTGCATGTGCTAACAAGGGACTTTAGTTGGAAAAATTAGTAGGTTGTCCTGCAGAGTGCATAGTAGCGCAAATGATGAATTTGAGGTCCAATTACTATTTTAGGAAAGAAGTTCCTTGCTAAGAAGTGACATTTTATAGCTGAAGTTACTTTTTATTTGTTTAATTGAGTGAGATTATTGTCTCCTAGGCTTAATTTGTTGGGAGGGAGAGTGAAATCCGTTGAAACTATGGTAAGTATTTATTAGATTTTCAACCCTTGTTATTGTTTTGATAACTATAAAATCAGACGGCTATGAGATTAAATGCACATGTTTAAAGCAGTACAACATACAAATTTCAAAATTTTACCCTGGCTACAGCCTGGGATAGCCCACACGTGGTTCCGCCACTGGAAGAGTGCAAAGAGGTTGCTTTTGAAATTCATATCCTATTCACCCTAAAGTATAGGAAGTTAATGAGTTTACCATCTCAACTATTGATTGTATTGTGTTTATCAAATCAAAGAACATGTTGTCTTGGGAGGAAAATATGTTAAATACTCAAGTAGCATGGGAACAATGCCATAATTTCAGATGAGTTTTTAGTTTTGAACTGATTTATCTCTTCCTGTCCATGTAACTCTCCTTAAATTAGGAATCCATAGTCTCATAACTGATAGGTTTTAAAGTAACTAAGCTGTAAAAACGAGACTGATTTCTTGTGTTGGGTTTTGGTTTCTAAAGTGTTGTCTTGAACGCTTAAACTTGTTACACCCATAGAAAATTTAAAATATTTGTATTTAGTAAGATCATCTCAATCCTTACATGTTACTCCCATTATAGTACTTTATAATATATGAAAATTTGGAGATTTTGGACCAAATTTCAATATTTCATTGAAATTATTAAGAACTTTAAAAGGAATAAGAAAAGATATGTAGCAAAAGAAAAACAAATGTTTAAATGTTAATTTCAACTGACTACCGTTTCAATGTTTGTTCGAATAACAAATTTTAGTTAATAAAGTTTGAGTAAGATTTGTTCATAGCATCTTTATATCTGTATATATAAGCTTATACTTCACAGTAGCCAAACTGCCCCTCCTAATGACAAGGTCGATGGTCTGTGTTGCATGGACACTTGGCCTGTCTCATACTAGGACTTTTATACGAGCTTAGAACTTCACTAATCTCCCTGTTGGTAATGGAGAAGTGTTGGCATTGGTTGATGATGGAGATTTTGTATAGAAGATCTAGTTGGAGGGGGTTTGGACTAATTTGAACTTGATAAAAGGGAAAATGGACTCATTTATGGAGAGACTGTACAATGCCTTTCCCCCATGAAATTAGACACTACTCAGCGGTGGTGAGGGGGTGAGGGGTACTGAGCAGGGTTCTGAAGTGTAGGAACTGTACGGTATGAATCACACACTACACTTTTGGTTGAAATCACATGTTTATGGTTTAAATTCCTAATACATATAACCCTCAAACCTTTATTTTTGGTCACACCTACTGACCTAGTCAAAGTCCTATTACCACTATTTTGTAATATTTAGAATTAATTATGTAACTACTATTTAGTAGATTTAAATATATCGAGACCACTGACACTATAATGTGCGTGGATAAGAATCTCTAATCCATTGGTCGTAGTTGCCCGGGATGTTTTTGGAAATTTGAAAATCGTTACCCCAAATTTGCTTTGGTCACATAACAGGTGGTCAAGAGATTCATCAAGTTGATCGCACGCATATTACTGATCTGCATACTCCTCGTAAGGTTCTCCCAAGTCAATGTTTTCCCATGGATGGAGGTCCATATTGCAAAGCAAGTTCCAGGAGGAACTTTTGGAACCCGAACTCTGGGCTAGGAAAATTGAGATGTTGAAGCACCTAATTCCCACTGAGATAAAGATAAAATGGATCCATAGTAAATGAGTAATTCTTGTCTTGCCAAATTCTAATGTGTTCCCCCAGCCACCTGATAGGAGTGCACTAATGACTAAACTTAGTAAGTCCAAACTTGCTGATCTCCCCTAAGTTTAGTCATTAGTCCACTCCTATCAGGTGGCTGGGGGAACACATTAGAATTTGGCAAGACAAGAATTACTCATTTACTATGGATCCAGTCCACTTGAAACTCTGAAATCTTGTTGAAACTGAAAACAGTGCTTTGTTTGTTTGTGGAGATGCTATGCACCAAAGGGACTGCAAGCTTGAGAGGTCAGTTCAAAAGCCATCTATACTTCCCCAAAATTCACCTAATTTTCAACCTTGAAGGAGATGTTTTCGGAAAACTGACTTCAAATATTCATGACGGATTTCATATTCCGCCATTGCAACCCAGTTTGTTTCATAATCGATGTTGTGTGGGTTTGGTTTCACTTGATGCATAGTATCATCATCTGAATCTAGCAGTAAAATTTTGTTTCTCATTTTGGTTCAAGTAGAAGGAACGGTGACATTGTGTTTCTTTCCATGTGAAAATTTTACCACAGAGATGCCCAACATTGGGTATGTTTGGTTGCATGAAAATCTTTTTCATGAAATGTAGGCCAATGAAAGGGGATTGGATAGGAGGAGAGTAAGTGGGGTTGTAGATTAGTGCACCATGATCACACTCTTGTAAAAAGCCTTTGAGGTTCGTTATATTAAATGAAATAGGATTTTATGCAACCAAACATGTACTTGAATTTTTTTTTTTTTTGAAAGTATCAGAAAGGCCTAGAGGAAGGATATGAATTCAATTTTTCAGAATCAAAATGCAAAGCTTATAAGTTAAAGAATCAAAAGAAATCTATTCAACAAAATTGGTGCATGTTAGCATGCACCCAGCACGTTTTATCGCACCTCTGTCATGAGAAATGTAACTCTACCAAATGTTTTAACTCTAAAGGTGTGGAAAAATGTGCCCACTGATTATTACCCCTTAAACAGGGGATTTCAATCGTTCTTTGCTGACTTTTCCCAGTGAGTTTACTAAAATAAATTGTGTAGATTTGCTGACCAATATTGATCTTGCAATGTTATTGTGCTTGCATTAATGTGTTTATCATTTTTACTTGTATTCTTTAAAACTTTGCAATTCATCTACCACTATTTTCTTGTTCCTTGGCTGAATTATGTTCTCCTTCCAGAGCCTAGATCAGGGAGATTGGCATTTACTCCATCTATGGAGGTAATCTTTTTCTTTGTTGTGGCGTTCTTTCCCATTTGTTTTTGTTCCAACTGTAAGACATCTCCTTGGCTGCTATGCAGGAAACATCGATGCTCCCGCACAGTGTTGGATCCACCTCCTCCCGTTCAGATGGTAGTGAGTACGAGGCCGTGCTTAAGACTCACGCTTCCTCCAATCATAATTTTTCAAGCCACCGTTCCTGCAAGTCAAAACCCATTCATCCTATCTCAGTTCCAAACCATTCTCCGGAGCAATATGCTAGTGGAACCATTTCCACGGGGAATTACTTGAGCCGTCCAACACCAAGTGGTAAATAGCATCACTTAAGACCTTCATCTGAAACCTCTTGAAAGTATTGCTAACTCTGTTCTGTTTCTGGATTTCAGAGGCTGGCGGTAATACTCCACAAAGAGAGACACTGCGATTAAGCAGTAGCAGCAGCATTGACTTTACTGATGTTACTGAATACTTTGATTCCGAAAGTGTTGGTCCGTCATATAATCTGTTGGGAGGCTTCAAGTGTGGGTTGTGTGACAAGTTCTTGTCACAGAGATCACCATGGAGTTCTCGTAGAATAGTCAGAAGTGGTGACATGCCTGTGGCTGGAGTTCTTTCATGCCGTCATGTTTTTCATGCTGATTGCTTGGAGCAGACAACCCCCAATGTGCAGAAACAAGATCCTCCATGTCCTCTCTGTGCACAATCAGAAAATGCACCGCAACAATTGATAATTACCAGATTGAAGAATGAATCCCCCAGGCTTAGACAACTGGGGGAAGACGGGTCAACAAGGTCATGGAGCTGTGGGCAGGTGGATGATTGCGTTGAGGGGGCTGTACATGCATCCCCTCGTAGTAACATACTGTTGTTGAGCCGCAGTCACCTCAAAAAACATCTTTCCTTCAAAGGTAGTTCGAGCAAGGAGCTATCAAGTTGAAGAAGAGTGGGTCATTTTCTTTGCAAGTACACAATGATAAATCTGTTGAGCACGAGGAACTCGAGTTATCAAATTTGACTGCCGGGTCTTCCCTAAAGAGATGGTGAAGCTCTAAGGTATGGCGACTACAACTACCATAGAATTGCTTAGCGAGGGGCACATTTTATTTTTTCAACTTTTTGCTTTGCTCCTCGTCCCTGAGCCACTTGTGTATCTTTCATTTCTAGCTGATTTGATTTCACAGATGGATCAAAATTTACCCAACGTCATTGTACAGTTTGATGTCTTGGAAGACTAGTATTACTGTTATGGTAGAGAATGAATTCCCACCCTTGTGTTTCGTAAGGTTTGCACCTTTGACTCGAATCAATTTCAACTGATCTCTCATCTGGTCACGGTTCGCTTTATTTTTTGGATGAAAAGGCAGCATCCCTGAACCTTTAATGTAAAATGTAAAATGTAATATCCCTGGTACATTTTCTCGTTTCTTCTTTACATCATGAGATCCACAAACGAAAATCATCAAGTCCTCTGCAAATAATCTATAGAATAAACTCTTGAAGCTCCATGGTAGGAACTAAGCTTGTTAGACGATTTGTTGTTTTGGTGGTTCCTGAAATGCACCTTAAATTGATTTATTTTTCAATCATCCTAAAAAGATCAATCGATTATGAGGACTATACTTCTGGAATCAACATAAAAGGCATGAATAATATTCCCTCGTAGCTATTCTTGATTCCTAATTTTAAGATACAAAAAAAAAAAAAAAAAAATCGCCGTTGCCGGGGATCGAACCCGGGTCACCCGCGTGACAGGCGGGAATACTTACCACTATACTACAACGACTTGATGTTCATTTTATTAAATAAGTATTTAAATATATCTACGTTAATGGTTTTAAGTTGTTTAAAAAAATTCTTGATCTAGTAAAAATAAAAATAATGTTTTTGAATGGATTAAAATATAGAGTGAATTGGAAGTTTTGTTCGGATGAAGTGAAGTGAAGTCAATTCAATTCCAGAAGAATGGATAACAAATCGTATACAACGAAAAGAGAAATGTTGGCACTTACAACGACCTTGTTGTGATTAACATTATTATCAAAGTAATAGTGATACTTGTGATTGAATGATATCACAAGCCAGCGTTACCATATATGGGTCCTGGAATTTATGCCTATGAAGAAAAAAAAACCTAACCAGCTAATGAAATGAACTCTAGAAAAGGACCATCAAGTTGACAGGGAGATTTAGAACAGGAAAACCCTTCCCAAACATCAATGGGTCTACTTGTCCAACTGTTAGTTGCATCTGTTTGGTGTAGAATTGAACTCTGAACTTTTTAAATGTTTCGATGTTACCCGATTTTCTACGTTCCTTGATAATTCAAACTAGGTTTATCCGTGATTGAGGCAAAGCTACTGGTCCTGTTTTATGCATTCAGGACTTTCCAGTGTAATAAGGTAGATAAACAAAATGCGTTATTTCTATAATTGATATTCCAAATCTCCGAAAAATACATGAACGATCGAATCCCATCTTATTTTTATACGCGGCAGATGAGAATATTACTTGACAACTTGAAAAAAAAATTGTAGCAAAATTTGAATTGGATTCCCAAACATGCTATTAATGAACTTGATAACAAAGTATTTGGCATTATTAACTAAAGATAACAAAATTTTGATACTACTATCTTTGCTTTGTATTTTCATGAAGAAGATCTGATAATAAAAACAGTGGCTCATGAATTTGTATTGTCAGTTCTTTGATCTTTGTGTGAAAATATGTGTGCTTGTAATGAAGGATTGAAGGGTTCCTATCATCACTGCACAAGTAACCATCAAAAACCTCATAACCATACATTACTATCAAATCTTAACCAAACTTTCTCCCCATATATTTAATGAAGAAGGCCATGGGTTGTCTTTCCTCAACCCTAAATTTGCAGCATTGTCGTCGGGGACCATTATATAGTCCTTCTCCTAATCCTGTGGCGTGTTGGCATTTCGAGGAACAATGGCACATTAAGCATGAAACAGAGGATGATTTTGGATCCTTCGTCGAACCTAGCAAGCATTTGCCTTGTTACTTGAAAGAATTCGGAGGAATTACTCAATTGGTTCTATTTGGATTGTGACTGGGCCTTGTCATTTTCTTACAATTTACCTGAATGTTATATAACCTTCAGTCCCAGTAGAAAACATTTTTCGACATGACACAATTTTATAGATCATATCTTCTTTTTTTTTCCTTCTTTCGGCGTGGCATTGTCTTTAGCAACCTGGCGTAATCTTGCTCAAAATGGAAATTGAAGGGTTCTTGAATGAATAATACAAAATCAGAAAACAACATCCCAATGACAAGACCTTATCGATAGATAGCAAGCCCAACATGGATGGGATAAGGACTTGACAAATTTGAGCAATGTGGCCACATGGTTTAGCTACCAAAATGGACTGCTAAGGGGGACACACACATTGCATCGATATCGACTTTACTGTCCTCAGCCCAGGGGGGTGAACTCAATTTCGTTACGTAATCGGACTTAGCTAAACAAAAACAGAGATTAGCAAAGATAATGGATGTTATTATATTCTAATTGTCTGTTCTAAATTGGCATTTTGAGAGTTCATCATCATTTGGAGATGACCCATATTATAATAGAGTGAGGCTAGAAAACTATGTTTTGTAAACATGTTTTGCAACCATGATGATGTGGCATTGTTAGAGGAGTTTTTTACAATTTTGAGATACACATAAAATCTTTGGGGATTTCATCATTCTTTCCAGATCATGACACGTCATCCTGGTTGCAAAACATGTTTACAAAACATGGTTTCCTAGCATTTCTCATTATAATATGGTGCAAAAAACCCTAAGTAAATACTGTGTAATTGGTACTTAGAAGTTAAGCTTTTGTTATTGAAGGCATGTGAGGATGATATTGAAGGGTCCCTTGTCTCCCCTTGTGAAAGGTGTGTGAAGAATATATGCAATCAAAATGGGTGTATAACTATAAACACATTGAATCCCATCAAAGAAATCAAATTAATAGAATAGCCGTGTAATCCTGTCAATATAAATGAAGTTTATCATAAAAGAAAACCAAAGTACATGGTGGGTGGTGACACACCACATGGTGGTGAAAATGGCTGGATGCCTACCTTTTGTCATCCCCTAAAGATGCCTCTTTATTTCTCCAGAGATAAAAACACATTTGAATTGTCCAAAGTTTGTATTCCTTCACAAAACAAATTAAAGTGATGTTGTTAAACCTTGATTTTTTTTTTTTTTTTGGTCTCTTTTAAAGGCCATGTGAAGGAAGGAAGACTCATTAAAGGTGTCTGTTAGGTGGGTTATCACTTTTTAAACAGATGGACCATCTTGTAACCCATAACCCAGAAAGCAAAAATCTGTAACACAGTTTTCGTAATGGTTATATACAGAGTGTTGTGTAGCACTGCATCCACTTCTGTGACACATCTCTTTCAGACTCTAATCTGAGATGGTACTGTGTTTGATGTTATGTTGGTTTTTGAGACAATTGCACATGGGTGTTAAAGGCATCACCACCTAACAGTTTATTTTCATTCTGATTATGATATGCACATTTAGGTGGAACATGTCTAAATTGCAAGAAATAATTCAAGTCATTCTCAGTAATCCTGTAAAGAGATTTTTGGGCCCTAAGGCGAATTTATAAAATGACTTGCAGTGACTTGATTCACGTGGTACAATATTGTTCGTTTTAGGCTCAAAAGTTAATACGACTTTAAAATAATCTCTCATATAAGACTTAACACATTCCTTTGCTGACCCAAGCAATGTGGAACTATAACCTTCTTAGTAGTCAGTCAATCTCTAAGTCTCCGTTCATACAAAAAATTGTGAGCTTCAGAGCCTGTTCACACAAGGGTGTTAACAAAAAGTGATTACCACTTAATGACCACAACGCCTCCACATCGTATGAAAATTTGCATCCTAAAGTTAGGAGTTAAAACTAAAATTCTCGCTTTGAATAACTTTTAAAATGGGCGGCAACTTTGTTTGTCATACCATATTCTTGATTATGAACTATGATGGAGCATTTACACTAAAAATTCTTTGAATTTCAGTACTTCAAATTTTTTGTGGGTGTATAGCAGCCAACATATCATGATAGTAATTAGCAATAACCTATGAATTGACCACGTACAAGGACATCATGTATGTACTTTAATTCTCAACCAAACTTGTATTCAAAGAAAGGTTCAAGTGTTCTTCATGGAGATTGAATTTTTATAACTTTTTCTTTAATCTCAACATCTAAGCAAAAGAAAGCAAGTTTTTCTTGTTTGATTCCTTGAGTCATCATCAAGCCTAATCCTTTGTCATGGTTAATGTGGAATTTTATGGAACTAATCTCTTATAAATCACCAATCAAGCTAAAACACGACTCTGCGAAAATATTGAAAGAAATGTTTGGCCTCTTATTTTGACAATAGGAATGGAGATTTTTATCGGTGATTAGATAAGTTAGGAATATCGGGTAAAGCATGCAATTACATTGGTTAACAATCACATCGGTGTTGTTCTTCCATTTAAATTGAATCGGTTTTTTGAATAGGGGACCATTATCGCGCTAATGGAAGTGATCATTTGAAAACCTACATATCAAAACTTTAATGCCGAATGCTTACAGTGTGGTGTGTTTTCATTCAAATTAAAAGTGAAATATCTTGGAAATTTTTTTTTTGCTTTAAACTATGGCAATGGGGCACGCGTGCACTTAGCAGTTTGTAATTTTTGAATAGATGAGACCCAATAATTTGACTCAATAAAGTGCACATGAAAAAAAAAAAAAAACCAAAATCTGACCTGTTGCCATCCCTATACGTAAGCTAAATAGCTAGGGTTTAAAGGAAAACAACCTTGAAGGGAAATCAACCCCTGCGAAGATTCTTAACTTTACACAATTCTTATTAAAAATCATAGACAAGAATGCACTAAACTTTACATGAACAATTTAAAATTTAAAGCAAAGGTGCACAATAGGAACCCTAATGAACTTTCTTCCACACACCCCCATTGAAAGTTCAAAACATATAGTATCTATTGAACCTTTTTCAACCATTGTTAGCACACTTTGTCTCCTCCCTTTTTCTCTATTCTACTACAACTCCACTTCAAATGATAAAAGGAGTTAAAAAAAGGGGGGGGGGGGGGGGGGGGGGGTGTTTCAAACTTCCAACTATTATAACTACCATCATAACCATACCAAATAGAAAACATAAGAAGCTCTCTAAAGGCTTCTAAACCACACAAACTCAAATGTAGGGATCATTCCAAGTGTCTCTCCCAACCAAAACCCTAATTTCAGCATCTTTGGAACCCTCCAAAGCTGACCAAATTATTACCAAGTTTCAAAACTTCACCAATCTAAAATTGCTCGTGGGGTTGTTTGATTGATTCAAAGGGATTAAAGGGTATTTTGATTCTTGATGGTAGTTTATTTGGGTTTGTTTGTTGAACTACTTGAGTGATTAGAGACACAAATGTCCACTAAATCTATGTGAGAAGATATAGGTCTGTCTTTGCTGAGCAAACTTTCCATTGATTACGGGCAACACGGATTCTAAAACACCCCTAAAATTAGGGTTTCATGTTGTCAACCAAATGTTGGATTTCCCATGATTGATTACAATTAAATTATTGTTCTAATAACTATGATTACTACAGTCCCATTAAATGAGACTAATTAAATTATTAAAAATACAAACGAGAGGTGTTAATTGTTACTACTTACCAAACTAATTTTTTGCGTGACTTGATTAGCAATGTACTAATCATTGAGGAAAAAATAGTTGGATGGTGAGTTAGTGTTGATCATTTCAAACTCGCAAATGCTAGGAAATTGGGTCTTTACAACTAAGGTGACGTGACATGATCTTGAAAGAATGATGAAATCTTCAGAGTGTTTATATGTATCTCAAGATTATAAAAAACTTTATTTGATGATGTCACATCAATATAGTTGCAAAACCTGAATCCCTAATCTCACTCTTTCAAACTAAGAAAGTCATTTTCTATAGAATGGACATTTAGAACATAGGCGAGAGACTAGAAAAAGCGCCTCCAATGAGAAACTCTAAAATTGTAAAATGGGCATAACGTGTTTAAGGGAGCAATCATTCGTGTATAATACACCTAAACTACACTTCAAGTGCATTAATTGTATTGTAAAATTCAATAATAATGCGAGCACTCCTGTATAATTTAGTATGGACGTGCCATTTTAATTTTAAGTTAGTTGGAAATGTTTTAATAACCAACATGGCTACTCTTTTTAGTGAAGTTTTCGGTTAAATAGGATTTGAGTGTAATATTCAATATTCAATATAATTCTATTAATCACTTCTTGATAGTCTGCCATCCTCAGAGTCCACCCACAACGGTGTTACATTTTTTACTCGTTCAACATGATCATAGAAGAATTATGATTGCAATCTAATTTTGGTGAGTGTATTATAATGTATCGTATTTGGTAGGGTAATAATGAACCATAAAAAATGTGATTAAGCTTAAACCAAATCATTGGAAAGTGTGGTTAAAACTCAACCATGGTCAAATTCTAAGTGAGGGAGAGACAACTTACCATGGTTAAATGTGTCATAGTCAATATAACAGACCATGTGGTAGTGGTACCTCTATCTTTGACTTGTAGCTAAAATTAGAAGAATCTACATCTCTATATGGAGCAGTGAAACAGTAAAAGTTGAGAAGAAAATAAAAAGATAAAAGATAAAAGGAAGACCAAATCTCCAACTACATCTGTCAGATATCAAATATAATATGTTTTTATAATTTTTATAATATTTCGAATTTTTAAAATAAAAAGAGATTGGCATCTAAACGACAACCTGGTTATGCAGCTACGAAGACAAATATTTCAGATTTTTTTTTCAAAAATTCTAAATGGCGAGGAAACGAGCGAGGGGAGTGAGGTGGAGAGGAAAACGTTCACCCTCTTCAGAGTGCGTACGCAAAAAATGATGACACGCATCTCAAAGGACGAACAATTTCCCCTCTTCCACCTCACTCCCTAGCTCGTTTCCTCGCGATGTAGAAGTGCTTTTTTTATTTTTTTTTGTGCAAGAAACCTATGGCTGACCTCAAATTTATAAATATATAGTTTGCCAGAAATTTATTATAAGATTAATATACCTAGTAGCCGTGACATCGTGATTCGTGTTAGACTCTGATATTTTAAAATATGGATCATCATCCCTTCAATCTAATCCATTTTATGCTCTACTCCATTAATGCACTAATCCTACTTTTAAACTTCTTAAGTGAGATCTTAAGGCACCCTTAAAAAAACTAAAATAATACAAAATAAAGCTAAAGAAGAAAACTAAACTTAGATTAGAAGTTACTCAAAGTCAAATTAACACATATTACAAACATAATACTCTCTTTATTATTGTGCAATAATTCTATGGTCATTATTTTTTTGTCAGGGAATAGGTTCTTTACACTTTTATAAATGATGTTTGTAATTATATTTTAAAGAAATAAAATGATAAAAAATGTAAAAGTTTCAAATCCTAACAAAAAAAAATGATTGTTAACCATGGCTGCTTAGACTTACTAATGTGTTTAACTTCAACATTAGTTTACTTGTAAACAATTCAGTTGATTGAAGCATCCATGCCGCGATTCTCGGCCTTCTAATTTTTTATTTTTATTTTTTTTGTCAATCCATGTTTATTATTCAACTTGTTTTGTTAATCAAATAAAAAATAGGAGTATTTTCCTTCTCCCAATATTAATAAATATGTTATGTGTTAGTTATACCTAGAAGAAGTTCTTGTCTTCATTGAAGGGTACGTTTGGTTGTACAAAAAATAGAGATAGAAATTGAAATCATTTCTATGAATCTGATTTTGAGGTCTCCTCTTCGAATTTGAATTTCTATAAGTAGTGGTAAAACAGTTTTATGGAAAATCAATTTTCTTTCAATATATAGACAATTAAACAATGAAAACCTGCTTAACAAAGAAAATAACCCACCAAACCGACTTGAAGGGTAATTCATTGAAAAAGAAATCTATACAACAAAAAAGCTAGAAGAATCAAATGAGGCAGAGAGTACAAAATCAGCTTAAAAATTACTTAAATTCATCATGGAATTTGAAAAAAATGCCAAAGAAGGTGAGCTCATATATATATATATATATATATATATATTATTCATTTATTTATTATTCTCACATGCCTTGCAAAGTTGCAAACAGCTTTTTGTATGCATTAAATTCCCATTTGATATATAAATGAAGAATTTTAGCAAAAAAAATTATTTTTATTTTCTGCTTACATGGTACCTTTCATCACCCATGTGGTATACTTGAGCTTGAAAGCTTGCGGATAAGAAGGATTTAATGAGGAGACTAAAAAATGGGTATTTTCTTCAAAGATATGTTGTGGTCAAATTCCATATTAAATTGGTCTCCACACCACATGGTGTAAGTCAAATTAATAGGCTGGACTAAAAGAAGAAACTTCTTTCTATCAAATTCTAGGGTTTTTTACTTTATTTTTTCCTTCTTTTTATCAAGGAGTCTTGTTTAGTGTGTTATATATATAGAACCTTAAGATGATATTGGTTGGTTTCTCACTTTTTTTAAGGTTTGTAGACAAAAGCATATTAATGGATGTCTATTTATTGTGTAGAAAATGGACTTTGTTACTTGTTTTGCAAAATTTATATGCATGTATGATGTTCACATCTATATTTATGTGATAGACTAGATTAGTCACATCTACCTTTTGTAACGAATCTTTGATTTCACTATTCCAAGAACAATGTTGCGTTCATATGTGTCAAGATTTTAGAATTTTGAATATGTACTGACCAATTCTTCATATTTACAAGCAAAATCAATAGTCGATGAATAGTAATAAAATTGTACTTGTGTAAGGCAAGTAAGAGTCTACATTTCCCCCCCCCCCCCCCCTTTTTACAACTAATGAGTTTCTACATATTAGTCCAATAAAACCCTCTATCTTTCATTTGATTAGTGTTGATCAATGTCAATGGCACGACTCAGTGCGGTCATGCCAATGGCTGGTGAGAGTGCTGAAGGCACTACTCAATTACTATGGTGGCATGCCAAAGGCATGAAACGATAACTATGCCGACTAAACATTACACGAAAAGTATATGATAGTGCCAACGATAATAGAGGCAATTGATAAAAATATATAAAAGAATCATGATGTAAGGGCACAAAAAAGTATCAAAACACAATAGCAAGTTAAAGAAGGCTCATTAAGGAGTTGATGAATGTTGTTGACATAGCAACGAGGAAAGTCTATCAATGGGATATTTGGAATGACCTTGTATGTAAGACTAGAATATGTCTATACCATTTAATCCGCCATTGATTGAGGTAGAGTATTTAGTAAAACAAACAATGACAAATTATTGTAAGTGGATTAGATATTGGACACTAAGCATAGACTTGACTCAAAATCGGATCCATTAACAC
Organism: Berberis thunbergii; assembly: GCA_003290165.1. Lineage (NCBI taxonomy): Eukaryota > Viridiplantae > Streptophyta > Magnoliopsida > Ranunculales > Berberidaceae > Berberis > Berberis thunbergii. The sequence continues at coordinate 90,369 of QNQO01010559.1, forward strand.
CCCTAATCACATTTTCAAGTCACACCAAGTTCCCAAATGTCCAATTTGCCAAAAAAAAATAGTTCTATGCTAGCTTGTTTGGATGTTCTTTTTTTCTATAAAACATAACCATAAACATTATTTGTAGAAAATGTAAAGGTATTAAAAAAATCCCAAAAAAAACCCAAATAAGGCTACGTAGAATTAAATTTTTTTTTAATATACATATCAATATGAATAAACTCGAACAATAATATAGATTGAATATCGAACAATAATCATTGGTGGTCATAACTTATGATAAGCGATTCCTCGCCATTGAATTTATACATTTTTCTATTTATTTAATTTTGTACGAAATACACAAATTATATAGCAGTAGCAACTAGGAAAAGAAAATGAGTAATTCTAACTGCCTGCTGCTGTCTGGGGACAAAAATACACTTTTGTCCCCCCCTCCCCTCTCTTTAAACATTTTGTTCCAAAAAAAATGGTTAACATAGAAGGGCAAAAGTGTATATTCCCCCCCCCCCACCCCCCACCCCAACAACAACCTCGCTCCCAATCCCAGGCCAGCTAGAATTTTGGAAAGAAAATACAAAATAGAAAATAGAAAATAGCATAATTTTCTAGAATTTTCTAGAATCCCAGGCCAGCTAGAATTTTGGAAAGAAAATAGAAAATAGCAGAATGGAACAAAAGGGGTGAAGAGGGTATTTGTGGGGCAAATAGAAAATGGGGCGTTGCATGTGAGCATCCATGGCAGTTTTTAACCACACAAAAAACCACTTTGGCCCACTAAGATTTATCAGATTTCACCGCACAAAACCACGTACGTTCTCTCGAAAACCGCTTTGTTTCTCATTTTAGTAGTTTTTTCGGGTCCCCAAGTAAACAGTCAGTCCAAAGTCTCAGTTAGTTGAAAGTCACACCCCAAACTTCTATTTAATCCACCCCACCCTCCCCCTATTTTCCTCATCAACTCATCTTTGCTCCTCTCCATTTCCTACATTTTGTGCTCTCTTTCTCAAGGCTCTTTCTCTCTCATCATCATGTAATGATCAATACATTTTAACAAAAGCATTTTCATTTCATTCATTCAAGCTTACAAAATTGAGTACACAAAGTGCTAAACATACACAATTGTTTTTGTAGGAAAATGGCTTTTCTTGGGTGTGTTTTGGTGGGTTTCCTTGCAATGGTGTCAAGTGTTAATGGGTACATGGGAGGAGGGTGGACTAATGCCCATGCTACCTTCTATGGAGGTGGTGATGCCTCTGGAACAATGGGTATGTTAAAAATAAATAAATTTATGGGTATTGGAGAAATTTACTAGACCTTTTTTTTTTTTTGACATGGTTTTGTGATGTGTGTTTAGGTGGAGCTTGTGGTTATGGAAACCTCTATAGCCAAGGTTATGGTACTAACACTGCTGCTTTGAGTACTGCCTTGTTCAACAATGGGTTGGCTTGTGGTTCTTGTTATGAGATTAGGTGTGCTGATGACCCAAGGTGGTGCCTCCCTGGTTCCATTGTGGTCACTGCCACTAATTTCTGCCCACCCAACAATGCTCTCCCTAACAACAATGGTGGGTGGTGCAACCCTCCTCAGCAACACTTTGATCTTGCTCAGCCTGTTTTTCAACACATTGCTCAATACAAGGCTGGGATTGTTCCTGTTTCTTATAGAAGGTAAAAACAAATCGCTTGTTTTTGGCCTAAAAAGCACTATGGGGTTCTTAAGATTTACTTTTGAACTAATGGGGTGTTTTATTTTTATGGTGACATAGGGTGCCCTGCAGAAAGAGAGGTGGAATCAGGTTCACCATCAATGGACACTCATACTTCAACCTGGTTTTGATAACAAATGTTGGTGGTGCTGGTGATGTTCACTCTGTGGCCATCAAGGGTTCAAGAACTGGATGGCAACAAATGTCAAGGAACTGGGGACAGAACTGGCAAAGCAACACCTACTTGAATGGACAAAGCCTCTCTTTCAAGGTCACAACAAGTGATGGTGCCACTGTTATGTCTTACAATGTTGCTCCTGCTGGTTGGTCCTTCGGCCAAACCTACACTGGAAGGCAATTTCGTTGATTGAACCCCTCGTTCAGTCAAGCTGAATCTGGTGGTGGAGATGAGATTTCATCATATATAGTGATCATCTATACAAGAAGAATTAGAGAGATTTTAGTTAGTAAATATTGAGTGTATTCATGAGAAGGACTGATTTTTAAAATGGCCCTTCTCTTCTAGATTGTTATTGTTGTATTTTGGTGAAGGAGGCCTCTCTGTTTTTTGGGAGGTTCTTCTTCTTTCTCTTTAACTGTGTGGTAAAAAGGGGAGGAGAGGGTAACTAAGGACAGGTCAGGCAGAGGTGGAAGAAGTTTTTACCACCCGCATGACTACTAGTATTTACTATTTACTATTAGAAGTCAGTGAGTGAGTGAGTCAAAGTGCTTTTGTTCTTGCTCAATATGGTCTTAGTTGAGCTTTGATGAGTGTAACTGTAAAATCTTCAAATTTCACTGGTAATGAATTAATGGAAAATTTAGAGGTTATATTTATATCTGATTTTTGTCAAATTTTACTATCTTTGAGCATGACTTATCTCTTTAGCCTCATGTGTCCCCATTTACTCTTGTAGAAATTTAAATTGAAGTGGGTGTGAAAATGAAGAAAGCAAAGTGACCATATTGGTGTAGTAAGCTAAAGTCCCCTTATTGTTCATGCTTTAAAGAACAGGGGATGGGTCAAGTCTATATGTTAAACTAGTGAGGTTTTCCTAAATTTTGGATTTGTAAGAGGAATTAAATTCAGACCTAATTTTATTTGTTTTTACGTCGATTGTTTGTAATTAATAACCTTCATGGCTATGAATATCGCTATTACGCCATAGTAACTTTCAAGTCGAAGTCTCTAGGCCATATGGTATGGCAAGTTACGGGTAGGACCCAATCACTAGAAAAATAAAATTTGGATGGTTGGACGATCACCAAGGATATCATAAGAAAAGTAGGGAATGTGACCAGTATAGAGGCTCTGCCAATGTGGCAGAGCATAACATAAATGATGATCAAAGTGATGCCATAATTCAAAGTCCACAACAATTGATTCTTATCAACCCAATGCTTGAGCGTAGTGCTAATGTGGAGGCAAGTGAACATACACCGGCTTATGACAAAAAGAACACCGCAACAGATGAGCAGAGTAGTAACGAAGAACATGAGCAAGATCCTTCTAGTGAAGAGGTTGCAAACGATTTATTTTCAAAATTTTGCACTAAAGATTTTAGTCTCTGCCCTCGAAGATCCTCTAAGGTTAAGAAAGCAAAAAATAAGTACAAATGTTGAATCATTTCCTCCTTAACAAATGAGACAATGATAAAAAACAAGATGTTTCTTCTTTGGCCGATGTTAGTTGAAGATTTCTATAGGTCTAGTAACCATGTTCACTCATGTTCACTCTCACTAGAATTTTCTTTCTTGTGAGAGTTTTTTTTCATTTGTATAGAGGTTTTGAGGTCTTTGAAACCTAGCTCGCTTTCCAAAAAAAAAACTAAATAAAAAAAACAAAACTTTGAGTAGCAATTTGAAAGCAACATTGCTTAAGAATAAGGTGCACGAGGAAGCCAATGAGGTACGAGCTAAACGGTAATTTTGTGGTGAATGGAATCATAAATTAAGGGTTTGAACCCTGCCGGCAGCTATACTAGCCCACATCAGTTTTTGGCTTGATTTTTTTTGTCATGTACCTTTTGAAGCTGATTCATAGTGATTGAGATATTGTTTGTTGTTTACTTAATTAAAAAAAAATTCATAATCAAAGATTAAACTTTGTCATCTGATGTTTTTCTTTGCTTGATTTTTATTAATTATTTTATAATTTTTTCGACTTTAACCTACCATATCGACCGACCCTTTCCTTGTCATTTACAGAAACGAAGAGAAGAAGACAGGAGCTGATGGAGATTGGAAGAAAAAAAGTTAATTTAATTGCCAATTACACCGAATTTTTAGAGAAGACATTAGAGCACCTATCGTGAATAGGGAAGTAAAATCAGATCTTGATTTTCTTGGATATATATTTGTTGTTTTGATTGAACAAGTGATTTGTGTCACAATTGACGGTTTACAGAACAGATGACGAAATTTAAAATTTTCAAAGATTAATATGGTAAGAGGTGTGATGGGCTAGTGATTGAACAGTGGTAGATGATATCACTAAATTACGAAAACGATATTTAAATGGAGAAGGTTAAAGGATAAAAGAAACTTAAAAAAAAACAATTAAAAAATCAATAAATACGAGTACTGAAAAAAAAAAAAAAATACTTAAAAGAGATCTACGAGACCGTAACCACTTGTCTTCTCTGCTTTGCTTCGCAATTTATTGCTCGGTTTTTATTTGTGTTTCTTCAGATGACTCGTACAATCTGAGTATGAACAGGTTTTAAAACATTCACATTCGATCACATTCATTTTCATTCTCATATTCACATCAGTTTTCATTAAATCGAACATCAAATTATGAAAATTTATGAAATTTACTGTGTACTTTAACTTTAATTATGTACTTGGTTAGTTGTCTCTGGGGGTGTACGTTTTAAATGAGAGGATGTAAAACAATTCAGTCATTTCCTACTAGGAATTTACACCCACCCACCACTCAACATGTTATTTATTTATCTGAACAATTCTAGAGAGCTCGCTTTGGTAGTCTGGGTCACTGTCTGGACCCTTTTGGACATGTGTTTGGCACGTGAACTCAGGCTCAAATCTAATAGCAGATTTCTTCAATTTCTTCGAACACCGCCTTAGAAGAGCTCTTAACACTATCTTTTGGAGCAGCCTTCAAAGACAAATCAAGGGAAAACCCAATCTTGGATTCTAACTTTGAAGGATCGGGCAACTCGGATGGGCTCGCCCCATTGCTTACCACTGAACTGGGAACGAATTGTTCAGCTAATTCAATTTGTTTCTTAATGGCTCGTTCTTGTTTCTCCTCCTCAACAACATCAGTCTTTAACCTCTTGTTCTTCATCTTTTTCTTAAAAAGTGTTTCTGAATCTCTATCAATGTAAGTCGTGAACCAACTCTTTGGTGTCTCTTCCACCTTACACTTTCCAGTTTTTTAAGATACTTCACGAACTTAGTGAGTGTGGCCCACTCAGTTGAGTTCATGTGAACATGATGCTGATCAGCAATATACTCGTTATACACAACAGTGGCGGCGATTCGGCTGAACCTGTGGCTTCGCTTCATGTGTTCGAGGAAGGATTCTTCAAACTTTTTAAAGTACCCATCAACAATTCGATTGGGGTTTTGCCCAAAAACTTCTATCTGGCGTTGGTGACTTTCACTCGTACAATGTCACTTGAATCCATTCTCGTCTCTGCATTGCTTTCGGCACATTTGGCAATACCATCTAAGCTTTTGGAGCCCCTTAGCTTTGATTTGGTTTGCAATGGCCTTTGGTGTCAAGAAATCATTTTTCCCCATTGATGTTGGAGGCACTAGTAGGTGGAGGACAAAGAAAAAGACAAGGCAATGATAGCTAACTGGCTAGTGGTAGTGGGAAACCATGCAGAAAAGGGATGACCGATGAATAGATGAGTTTTGAGCTTGAGTTCACGTGTCAAACACCCTCCTAGGCACGTGCCCAAGAGGGTCCGGACAGTGACCCAAGCTACCAAAGCAGGCTTCCTAGAATTACCCTATCTATTTACATGAATTTCTAAGTCACTCACCTCTTTGATGAAAATACAATGCATTTTTTGAATTTTTTTTGCTGAAGAAGTTAGCTCCTCTGAATTTATGAAATACCATGATTCTTACCACCATGTTAATTAGCAATCATGAAACTTCTTACGCTGCTACACAGTCTGGGGAGAGAGCATTGATTAGTGTCTGAAGATAATGTTTAGCACGTGAATGTCAACTCTACACCACTTTTCATCTTCTCCAAATCCATGGAAAGAGATATAAAGTTGACAATCACGTGCTTAACACCCTTCTTCAGACACAAAGACCCGACATAATAGATTTTTTCAGCAACCATTTTGCAGGGTAACTATCACTGTAATGCCACTTAAAATTTTTTTGTTTCCTTATTTGAAAATTCCAGTCCTATCTTTTTCGAATCCGTCTAATTGTCGAAGGAAGCAGCGAGGAAAACAGTGAGGGACTCCACGAGGGGAGGAGGAACCGTCCATTCCCTTAGAATGCGTGCTTGACTTTTCAACACACGCATCTTGATGAAATGGACGGCTCCCCTCCCCCTGTGTGCTTTTCACTCTAAATGTTATTCCCTCTCAATTTATCATAGTTCATGTTGGTGGGGGCTGTTACCATTGTCTATCTAGCTCTAGATTAAAAACTAGGGAAATGTGGAGTTGTAGACCCTATTGTTGATATTCTCATTGAGAATTTGAGGACCTCATTCATATTTGAGATTCTGATTCTGATTGTCAGATCAAAATCTTGCAATGCAGCAGCATGCATAAAAGGTATACCAAATTCATGATAATGTAAGTTTGGAATCCAAATCTAGGTCAAAACATCATAAGTATTATCAAACATAAACTCATGAAAATTCCTAGAAACTACCACTTTTTTGTTTTCACTCTCTTCATGTCTCTTGAAAAAGGTTGCAATTCACAGCACCCAAGGACAAATTCTTCAATTCATATGAGATTTGTATTAACTACATAACCCTAAGAAAACAATCAGGCCATCTCATTTGATTTATATATATATTTTTTCAACAACAATTTTCTTAATATTACCAGTAATTTAGGCATGTGCATAACGCGCGTCCAAAACTAATCTTAGTAGTTTATAAAACTGACTATTGATATATAACAATTCATTTAACACCTTTCGATATTGTCCCCAACTTAACCATACTCTTGAACATTCATCATGTGAGCTACAGAAGCCTTGGCACATTTTACTTGTACATTTGAAAACATATAAAAATACATCATTTCTTATTGTATATCAAACACAAATACTGAATTTCTTCAAGATCACACTTGAAGGCATCATATTTCATTCTTGGAAGTGAGAAATAGAAGAATCAGTGACACTGAAAAGCTGTAGAGGCACATGGAACATTGGGCATCAAGGTTCTCTCCACCACATCCTTTCACATTTTATAACAAATGCCCTTGTGATCTTCAGCACTTTACTGATGTAACTTTTTTTTTTTCCTTCAAAAGGTAGCCTGTAGTTTGAAATTTCCCTCCATTAGTTCATTTGAAAACACAGCTTCCCAAAGGGCTTATCACTTATAGTTCATCATAATAGGTAATTTTAGGATTTATTTTCAAACTGATATTCTAAAATGAACTTATATTTAAATAAAAGCAATGGTTCTAATACATCTTTAATTTCTCATGAATAGAATTGTTCATTAGATTAGATCACGACCTTCAAAAAACACACTTTGATTGAATTTCCATGAACCCTATTTCTTACTCTCTCTTTTCTTTTCTTTTTTTTTCTTTTTTTTTTGTTTTGTTTTTGTTGGGTAAATAAACATTGTTTTGCTTATTTTCCAAATCTAATATGTACAACCAGAAATTCTAAATGGCCTGGGTTTTCAGCCTGGGTTGACTACCTGGGTGGGTGAATTTACACTTTTGCCCCCCTCTTTAACAATCTTTTTGAAAAAAATGTTTAAAAATGAGGGGGCAAAAGTGTAAATTCACCCACCCAGACAGTTAACCCAGGCTGGAAACCCAAGCTAGCTAGAAAAGCTCATGTACAACACTAGCATATTATTTGTGCCATTGGTACTCAACATATATATATTTTTTATATTAATTATCATGCACTAAATACTCTCACTATCATGTCCACAATTACGATCAATCAGTTCCATTAAAAAAATCATATTTTAAAATTTAAACTTATTTTTTAGAGTTAAACTCGATTGCAATTATTATTGATTGAATCTTTGAAGTCTTTAAAGCTTCTAAAATAAATTATTTGAAACTCCTTATTTATTTATAAAGACCGAAGAAAACATGTAACTATATTATTTAAAAATTTAATAATAAAATTTTAATATTATTAATATTGAATATCGACGCACGTAAAACATGTTAAAGTGAGAGTAAAATATTCAGTTATAGTATTTCCTTGTACAATTTTTTTTTTAAATTTTATATAAAATATGTCGACACCCCTCCCTAGTCAAAACGATAAAAATAGTTGCAGTGTTTAGTTTACGAAACAATTATGATCATGAAGCATGGACGTATACAGATTACAGATACAGAGGGAGGGGGGGTCAAAGTCTTTTCTCTTTCATAGGTACTCGTGTAACACACTGCTCCAAAACATCTCAGATGGGATACATTGATGATCGTACGTTAGTGGAACACGCGTCTGTTGAGACGGATAGCAGGAGCATGTGAGGCGCCGCGATTCTCGCTTCGAGTCATTCTTGTCACTCTCTTCAATGATCGTCGCAATATATGGTGGGTGCCGTGGGGTTTTCATGTTAGTGTGTCGCAAATTTTTTTTTTTTTTTCTTTTTTTTCTCAAAGCTGACAGTTGTACCTTGTTTACAATTTTATGAAAATGATATTGGTGGTGGTGGGCAATCACATTATAATTTCATCTTTTGTATTATACTAGTGGAATACCCGTGCCGTTGGCACTATCGCAGAGTACATCATATTTAAATGGCTATGTTGAATACTCAAATTTGTGGTATTATTTAAATTTATAAAAACACTTGCATCATTGTCTATTACAACAGTTATGATGAATTAATTTTGTAAAAATTTAATACTATTGAACAGTAAAACAATGTTAATAAATCTGATAAATGCAACCTATGTGCTAAGAAATTTAATCTCCACCAAATGTCAGCTTAACTAAAAATACGAAGGAAATATCTCATGTGTGTCCAAGTGAGAAATTGATGAAATTGATGCCCAATTTAGTAAAGCATCATTTTGAATAAACATAATATAAATAATTTGGACAAACAGAATGGAATACTCGTGCCATTGGCATTATCGCAGATTACATCATACTTAAACGGCTATGTTGAATACTCATGTAATTTGGCATAAAAAAAAACTTGTTGCCTGAGCGCAATATATGTTCACCGTTTTCAGTATACTAAAAGTGTTTTTTTGGCGGTCGAAGAGACACGCACACAAAATTATATCCAAATTAATTTGGACAAACAGAATGGAGTACTCGTGCCATTGGCATTATCGCAGATTACATCATACTTAAACGGCTATGTTGAATACTCATGTAATTTGGCATAAAAAAAAAACTTGTTGCCTGAGCGCAATATATGTTCACCGTTTTCAGTATACTAAAAGTGTTTTTTTGGCGGTCGAAGAGACACGCACACAAAATTATATCCAAATTAATTTGGACAAACAGAATGGAATACTCGTGCCATTGGCATTATCGCAGATTACATCATACTTAAACGGCTATGTTGAATACTCATGTAATTTGGCATAAAAAAAAACTTGTTGCCTGAGCGCAATATATGTTCACCGTTTTCAGTATACTAAAAGTGTTTTTTTGGCGGTCGAAGAGACACGCACACAAAATTATATCCAAATTAATTTGGACAAACAGAATGGAATACTCGTGCCATTGGCATTATCGCAGATTACATCATACTTAAACGGCTATGTTGATTACTCATGTAATTTGGCATAAAAAAAACTTGTTGCCTGAGCGCAATATATGTTCACCGTTTTCAGTATACTAAAATTGTTTTTTCGGCGGTCGAAGAGACACGCACACAAAATTATATGCAAATTAATTTGGACAAACAGAATGGAATACTCGTGCCATTGGCATTATCGCAGATTACATCATACTTAAACGGCTATGTTGAATACTCATGTAATTTGGCATAAAAAAAAACTTGTTGCCTGAGCGCAATATATGTTCACCGTTTTCAGTAAATTAAAATTGTTTTTTTGGCGGTCGAAGAGACACGCACACAAAATTATATCCAAATTAATTTGGACAAACAAAATGGAATACTCGTGCCATTGGCATTATCGTAGATTACATCATACTTAAACGGCTATGTTGAATACTCATGTAATTTGGCATAAAAAAAACTTGTTGCCTGAGCGCAATATATGTTCACCGTTTTCAATATATTAAAAGTGTTTTTTGGCGGTCGAAGAGACACGCACACAAAATTATATCCAAAATGTCAATTTTATGAATAAAGAAATTTATCCGAACAAATTTATAATGACAATCAATGCCATGAACACCAAATAATATATCCACACGCCAAAATAATAAAAAAAACGTGTAAGTACATCAAAGCCATACATTGTTTTTATATACATTGTTTATATGCACCACCATATCTCTTTTCAAAAAATGAGAACAAAAGGAACCCACAATATACAAAAATGGGTTAAACTGCATATGTACATCAAAACTACGTATCAACAACTGCTCTAAACATCTTGTGCATCACATTATCAAATGAATCGGCATCTATATGCACCAACTTTGAGCATGGAGGGAATATGACTGAAATCTACAAATTTATCACACACAATATTAGAAAAAAAAATGTTAATAAAATAAGCTATTTTCAATCATCGTTAGAGATAAACTACCTTATTTGCCAATTTCCAATGACGCCCACCATTATACTTTTGTTTTTTAGTGGATTTTTTGAACTCCTCGACAATGATATCCCAATTCTACAAAAATGTATAATCAATATTAGATTCATATCGTATGAAAGCAAAATATCAATAGAAAATTTATTAAAACATACCTTTAAAAATTTTTACAACAAAACTTCTGGATAAACAATATTGGTCGTAGAATCCAACCCATCTTGAGGTAAAAGGACACTTATTCTGTTAGAAGCTGTGCATCTAGATAATGCAACATAAAGTTGGCCATGGCTGAATACCGGTGTTCGTAAATCAACTCCAACGTATTTCACAGATTGACCCTGCGACTTGTTTATCGTCATTGCATATGCCAACCGCACTGGAAATTGACGCCTTTTCATTTTGAAGGGAAACTCGGAAGATGATGGCGTTAAAGAGATTCTAGGAATGAAAACTAAATTGCCAGCCTTATCCCCATTTAAGATTTTTGCTTCAATTATACGCTTTGCACAACGCATAACTATAAGACGTGTTCCATTACAAAGTCCATCTTTAGGCGCGATGTTTCTCAGCAACATAATTGGACAACCTACTTTTAATTCTAACTTAAATGGCGGCAATCCAGAAGGATTAAGCGAGTTCAAATACTCAGTTGGATAACGGTTGGCAATGGAATGATCATTTTCAAAATGTTCCGCCATTTTATCTGCGGCAAAATAAACAATGAGTTCTCCTGGAAAATCAGATAATGCAGCTTTGTTAATGTCGCAGACATCGTCATTTCGTGCTGAGAGAATTGTTCGCTCAGTCAAATAATTAGGAGACGCTGTGCCTATTACATTTAGTTGAGGATAAACCAAAGAAATTAGTTCACTTAAATCTTTGCACTTGTGCACCGTTGTTGGAATACGAATAACATCTTGGGCGGTGCTTCCAATCTAAATAAAATAAAAATAATCAGTAATTAAAAAATAGCAATGTAGTAAAATGTAGAATTGTTTACACAAAAATAATACCTCAGTCAAAAACTTCATAAACCCGTCATTGCCTACCCCATTGTCCAACCGCATATTCAAACTCAAAGTCAGAACTTGTATGTTTAACCAAAGCTTAGAACGCCTCAAAGATGCAGCCACAATTTGCTCGCGGACGCCTTTGGGTATCACTGGCAATATCTGTCGAAAATCACCCCCAAGAACAACAGTAATACCACCAAATGACTTATTGGTGCTGTAAATGTCTTGTAGTGCACGATCAACTACTTCAACACAATATCTATGTTGCATCGGAACTTCATCCCAGATAATTAGTTTGGTCTCCCTGAATAACTCAGCATGCAATGACTGTTTACTAAACCCACACACTGAATTTTCCATGACATCCAGCGGAATACGAAACATTGAATGAGCTGTTCTACCTCCCACTAATAGTAACGCCGCAATACCAGATGATGCAACGGTAATGACAATGTGTCCAAGGCTGCGACATTTTGATGCAATGGCGTTGTATAAAAAAGTTTTTCCTGTTCCTGCACCTCCATTTAAAAAAAAAGTAATTCCCTTATTTTCAAGCACTGAAGTTACTATTGCAGTATAAGCAGAACGTTGTGCCTCATTAAGACGATCGACGGATGATTGTGCATCGGATTCTTGACCATCATACTGAAGTTGTCGTTGTTCCCATATGAGTCTGTTACCAACTATCATGTCCCAATTTTCAATTGGCAGGGGCATAGGTGGGAACTTCGTTAAATTCTTCCCCCCTTCTTGAAGAAATTGATTTATGAGATACAAACCATAATCCAGAGTCTGAGCATCTGTTGGAGTTGAAATACCGAACCTTGTTCGAAGTTGGTGCGAAAGATCATCACATATATTCACTGAGAACCTTGTCCATAGCAAATCTGGGTGAAGTGGATGACATTCCATTAGAATCACACTAAACAATCTTCTCAACTGATTCCCAGTTTTCATGATCGCAGCCTCTTCAAGGCACTGAATCCATTCATCATCATCTTCTAGGAGTCCTCGTGAGGTGCAAGCTAATTTGAAGGTGTCGTGTAAAACATTGTCATATGTGCGCAAATGTTCAAATGATTGTGGCCCTTTTACAACCGTTAGAAGCAGTCGCAAATAAAACCTTTCACCTTCATGAGGACTGGCAAAATACATCCTTCCAATTGCATAGCCCTTTTTTCTTTTTGTCCACATTTTTTAACTTTTTCAATTTTTAATTTTTTAAGTGAGGCGCCGCGATTCTCGCTTCGAGTCATTCTTGTCACTCTCTTCAATGATCGTCGCAATATATGGTGGGTGCCGTGGGGTTTTCATGTTAGTGTGTCGCAAATTTTTTTTTTTTTTTCTTTTTTTTCTCAAAGCTGACAGTTGTACCTTGTTTACAATTTTATGAAAATGATATTGGTGGTGGTGGGTAATCACATTATAATTTCATCTTTTGTATTATATATAATCATGTTTTTTTTTTGTGGCACACTAATCAATAAAATTTGATGGATGGTATTAGAATTGTGAGCTTTTCTATGTGTCGAGGAAACCAGCGAGGTAAACGAGGTGGCGGGGGGTGAACCGTTCACCCCCCTCGAGATGCGCGTGCGGAAAGCATCTCGAGGAGGGTGAACGGTTCACCCCCCGCCACCTCGTTTACCTCGCTGGTTTCCTCGCTCTTTCCCTCGACATTTAGAATTTCCCATTGTAGCATGAGCGATTCTAGATGTCGAGGTTATGGGCGAGGTTTTGGGCGAGGGAGGTCGGGTCGCACGCGCAGAGCGATTCGTGGTAAAAAAAAAAAAAAAAATTTGGGGGGAAATCGAATTTTTTGGGAGAAGAAGGAGGGAACAGAGCTCCCTCCTCATTTTCTTCATCTCGCTCTCCCCATTTGCTTCCTCTCGACAGGTCTCCCCCTCCTTCTCCTCCAAACGAAGCTCTCTCTCTCCCTCTCCACCTTCATCGTCATCGACTCAAACGAAGGAGAAGAGAAGAAAGTCAAACGAAGCCAGAGAAGAGAAGAAGAGCCAGAGAAGAAGAAGGAGAAGAGAAGAATCTCATCCTCGTCCCTTCCCTCTTGCAAAAGCTAAGGTAAGTCTCCTTTTCATTTCTAGATTTAGGGTTTTTAGATCTAGAGTTTCTTATTTTAGATCTAGGGTTTCTTTTCGATTTTTTTTCAAGAGGTTTCTATTTTTTTGGGGACATTTTTGGTATAAGAGGCCATTGTTTCTGTTGATTTGAACACTTGAAGTTTCTCATAATAGTGCGTGTACATGTATTTTGTGGGCATATATGTTGTATATAATGTTGTCATCTATAGAAGATCTAGTTTCCATAAAGAAAGTCTAACAGTCGTGTTTAAGTCAGCTCTGGATGATCTCTAATACTCGTTTATGGTAAATTTGTTTTATTTTTATTTTTAGGTTAAGCTTTGTGAACATGACAATGAGGTGTCAAGAAAGCTGATGGGATTATTGAAGAGATTAGGGGCGAGTGACTCTTCCTGCTGTCAGCTGTACCATCTTGTTCGACAAGGTGAACAACCAAGGGAAGGTTCATTGTTTCTCGCGAACCTTATTGAGGATCAGATTGGAGGAAGCAGTGGCTATATTGATTGGATAATGCAAATTAATCGGCAAGTCCAACAAAATGCATAGCATGCAGGTAGTGATGACTTTTCTTTTTAGTTGGACATTCATGAATCCAAATGGCATCCTTAATTGTGCACCGAAGGAAGGGCTTTGTGAATTGGAAAAATGTTTTCTTTTATGGCTTAAAAAAAATACAACAGTGATTTAGAAAATGCTAGTGTTTTTTACTCATCTTTTATAATAAAAGAGAAATAATAATGCTTGTACTAATAATAAAAGTTTGGGGAAATTACTAGCAAATTATAATAAAAGTTTCATGTAAATAATAATGCTTGTACTAAGAGAAATGATTAATAATCTATGACGTTATGTCAAATCCAAGGGGAGGAAATTACTAGCAAATTATAATAAAAGTTTCATGTAAATCAGTGTGTAACAAATTGGCAAAGATCTGTTTTCAGTTCTGAATTTTTTTCATCTATGTTATCTGGAGCAATGAAGTTAAAGTAATGCAAATTGCTTGTTACATTAAAAAAGAGACTAGAGTGTCTTATTCATTGCAGCGAAATGCTTTCTATCAGAAGAGAATCCTATTTCGCTTGATTGCAAACAAAATCTATACACTAATTACCATTTAGCTTGGTAGTTGTCGATTACATGTATTTACACAAATACTACTGTCAATTCTGTCGCAGATGCTTCATAATTGAATCACTCTCATTTCTTTTATCTTTGGTTATGAATGCAGATAAGATGCCAAAGCAGACATGCTTATGTACAATCCTTTAAGGTCGGGCCTGTAATGCTTACAGGTCAAGAAAATTTTCTCATTTACGCCAGTATGTTTGTAATGTTCTCTGATTCTATTTTATATAATCATTCTCCCCAGCTTAGCAATTAGTAGTTCATGTTATAGTTTTAATGTTTCTCCCTCAATACGTTGCAAATTTTATACCAGTGTCATGGATATATGATGAAAAGCCCTTGCTTTCATCTGCCGTCAGGGTTGCTTGAAGTAATTTTTCTGTTGACAGTGGTGACTGATACTGCCATGTCACAATGGGGAGCAAAAGAGTGAGGCAGTAGTATTCAGGTGGGTGGTTTGAGTTGGCAAAAACAGACCATGCCTCTCTTACAAGGACAACAGGAATGACGAGTGGGAAAAGCTTCTATTTTTTTCACCAATATTATATGAAGTGAATATCATCTCTATCATACATACAATCTCAGAAAGAATCCCTTGAACCTTCTCCAGCCTCTCAATAGACTTCATTCACGTATTTCTGCTGCGGCTTTTATTGCAATCTCCATTTGTCAAGCAGATTCTAAAAATTGAGTAATTCTAGATGTCGAGGGTTTGGGCGAGGTTTTGGGCGAGGGAAGTGCATCGCACGTGAGAAGATGACGTGGTAAAAAAAAAAAAACAAAAACGGGGGAATCGAAAATTTGGGGGAGAAGAAGGAGGGAATCAAAAGCTTTCTCCCCATTTTCATTCCCTCTCCCTCTCCCTGTTCAGTACAGCCCTTCGCTTCCCTTCGCTTCCCATGTTCAGTACAGCCCTTCGCTTCCCATGGTTCTCAGAGGAGTCACTTGCACGTTCCCTGGGAAGAAGAAGATTGGCGTTGTGGGCAGGACAGGTAGTGGCAAGTCCACTCTCATCCAAGCTCTGTTCAGGGTGGTTGAGCCCTCAAAAGGATGGATATGGATTGATGGAGTAGATATTTGTAAGATGGGGTTGCAAGATTTGAGATCTAGATTGAGTATAATACCACAAGACCCGACACTCTTTCAAGGAACTATAAGAACTAATTTGGATCCTCTAAATCAACACTCTGACATAGACATATGGCAGGTAAAGAACTAGCGAACTACTAATGCTGTTGTTTCAATTATTTGAACTAAATTCCATTTTAAACTGAAAGACTAAGGTTTCAGGTTCTAAACAAGTGTCATCTTGGAGAGATCGTGAGACAAGATCAGCGGCTTCTTGATGCTCCAGGTACGTAAATATAGATATAAAAAGTAAAAGCTTAAAAATTAAGAATGTGTAATTGCAACTACCATGTAGTAAATTTTGTAATGTGTGACAGCCTTTAAGTTTTTCCTTCTTTGTTTATGCAGTTGCAGAAGATGGAGAAAATTGGGAGCATGGGACAAAGGCAATTGGTGTGCTTGGCAAGAGTATTGCTAAACAGGAGGAAGGTTTTGGTGTTGGATGAGGTAACTGCAGGGGTGGAGCAGCAGAACGACCTCGAGGCGGAAGCGTTGGCAGAGACCATGGTTTGGGGAGGGTCGTGGGCGAGGAAGAGGCTGCAGTGAACCAATATCTGCAGAAGCACTTGATGCAGATCTGGACAAGCCTTGTATCTCGAGTTTTGGTCTATTTTATACATGGGAGCATGGGGGAGGAACTAAAGTGCTCGAAGTTGTGGTATTCTACCATTCAGTAGATTCAAGTGCCTCATTCATTGATCCGATGGCGTTCTGCAATGTTGTATCTCCAGAAGTTCAGATT
The DNA here is from genome assembly GCA_003290165.1 of Berberis thunbergii. Lineage (NCBI taxonomy): Eukaryota > Viridiplantae > Streptophyta > Magnoliopsida > Ranunculales > Berberidaceae > Berberis > Berberis thunbergii. Next base: position 107,099 of record QNQO01010559.1, read on the forward strand.
GGCCTGAATATTCGACTGTTAAGTAGCTTTACCAGTCTATTCTTTCTGTGGCAGATAGTGTAACTAGGAAGAGAAAAAAAAATGCAGATAGTGGATATATTACATCTTCCTTGAGCAGATGGAATCATTTCATGCAATGAAATGAGGGTGGAATGTTTACTATCATTTCAGAAAAAAAAAAAAAGTAGCATTTTCGTTTTCATACTGTAAGTTCTGAATTACCTTCACTTTTGTAGTTATGTTGACATGTAAGGAGCTTCCTTGGTTGGAGCTCCTTAGTTTTGTTGTAATCCTTTTGGATAATTCTTTTTTCACTAATAATCCTTTTATATGATAACCTTTCAAAGAATTATTTTCTTTTGATCGGCTATTTGTTTGATAGGTTAAACTTACAATTGTAACTTAGATATTGCATTTTGCGCAAACTGCTCAAGGCCATATTCAGGGGGTTGTTCAACCATTTATCATTGCAATTCTATCATGTGTGATTGTCAAACTGTTTGTTCAAACAAGCATCTTATAATGGTATGGGGATAGAAGATCAAGACTTGGAAGACTCTACTTTGACATTCAAAGAATCTTAAACCTAAAATAGGAAACCATCTAAAGCTTAAAACTATTAGAAATATATATTTATGATTAGCAGGGGTACGCTGAAAAGGAACGACGAAAATACACTTTGTACATGAAACTGCCGAGTACATTATCTTTTCCCCCATGAATATCAACAGGGATTGCAAATAAAAAACTGACCTACATGACAACAAATTTTAGTGATAATTTGTACTCAAAACATTACAGTTGCAGGGGGGATCAGATTGGCCCAGCTCTTAAAAAGAATGCGGAATAGTACACACTATTATCTACAAAGAATGGAGCCACAACCTTGACCAAATATAAATCCGACTTCACGCTCATTGTCAGTCTTCAATGCAAAAATTGCTCAAACCTCAAATCCAAGCTCCATTTTTAAATGCAAAACTGTTGTCAATGAAATATCTTGGCAATTTCTCTGATGTCACCAAGGAACATTGATGCGGAGGCAAGAAAAGATTGGCACACTGGGTTTTGAACAAACTTAGCCTTTCTCCCTCTGAGCTTCATTTTCATTTTCTTGTTTCTGAATCCTCAAAATCTTCTATATTTATCTATAACTTGCGAGAATTTCGAAATGCAGATGTGCTTGGGACATTGCGTGTGCTAATACTGCTTGTTGTTCTTAGAAGTCTACGGAATTCCAATAAGCTTATCTTCCCATCTTTGTCAATGTCAGCCTCCTTCTAGTAGTGGGTCAATTGATCCCTTCAGTCCCGTGTGCTACAAATAAACGATTTGGCGCTCGTCAAAACTGGAAAAACCTAGTTCTTAAAAGTATTAACCATTCTAAGAGAAATCTTCACTTTTGATGACAGGATATCTGGAATGAGAGATGTTGTTTCGCTTACCATCCTTAGTTCCTCAGGGGTTATGTATCCATCCCTATCCACATCGAACTTTTCAAATGCAGCTTGAGAACTCCACTCCCACTTTTTTACAGTCATGTTCCTGCAACTGGTGCACGTGTATAGTGGCTGCAACAAATTCGGAGAAGTCCACAAGCCCATCTGTGTTGCTGTCAAGCTGCATCAAATAAACATGTTCTACTGTGAGTATTTCAAAGCATATAAAACATACCCATTTATTCAGGATGTATAGATATACAAGAGCGAAATAATGATAGGCATATAGTAAAATAATGATAAAGTATACCAATTTATTCAGGATTTATTAACGTGGACAATAAGATTATTCTCGTTGAGATAGGCATATGGTAAAATAATGATATGCAAAGATTATTCTCATTGGTAAGAGACTATGGGGAGTTTTGGCAGACTCTCCGACTGTCTTCATCCTTGGCTCCACCATGTGGCTCCAAGTTCTGGCTTCAGTTGTTTGTTTGTAGAAGAGACTGGCGCGGGTCCGTCAGGTCGGATACCTGTAAAATAAGAATTCAGTATAATATACTGACAAAAATATAATGTTTATGGGGAAACAAAAATAAACTTCATTTATATGCACATGTTATTATGTCAATTACATTTATGATTTATCCTATGCTAAATAACAGGATTACGTAGGTAAGTGTGGACTTACACAACTATTTCCTCAATAGATGAAAGATTCATAAAAAATGAACAAACTGAGAATTGAGGAGGATGAAATTAGCAAATTCAAAACATACCATAATTAGCTCTCCCTGTATGCCAAATCTGGCAAAAAAAGATACCAAGAACAAAAGATGTTTCTCAGCTATAGAAATCAGAGTGCAAAGGACACTAACATAAATCACTTAAGACAAACAAAATCCATCAAATTCAAGATGGGCATTCTCAAAACCTCAATTCTTAGACAAATAAAATCCATAAAATTTCACAATGGGTATCCTCAAAAACTAGAATTTTCAACTAAAATCCATAAAACTTCAAAATGGGTATCCTTAATAACTCAATTTTCAGAAACCAAATTCCAAAATCCATAAAATTTCACAATGGCTATCCTAAAAAAATCGATTTTTTTCTATTAAAATGGGTATCCTCAAAAACTCAATTTTTAGAAACCAAATTCCATGAAAATTTCCATGAAAACCTTGTCGAACAAGATGGTACAGCTGACACCAGGAAGAGTCACTCGCCCCTAATCTCTTCAATAATCCCATCAGCTTTCTTGACACCTCATTTGTCATGTTCACAAAGCTTAACCTAAAAATAAAAATAAAACAAATTACCATAAACGAGTATTAGAGATCATCCAGAGCTGACTTAAACACGACTGTTAGACTTTCTTTATGGAAACTAGATCTTCTATAGATGACAACATTATATACAACATATATGCCCACAAAATACATGTACACGCACTATTATGAGAAACTTCAAGTGTTCAAATCAACAGAACAATGGCCTCTTATACCAAAAATGTCCCAAAAAAAATAGAAACCTCTTGAAAAAAAATCGAAAAGAAACCCTAGATCTAAAATAAGAAATCCTAGATCTAAAAACCCTAAATCTAGAAATGAAAAGGAGACTTACCTTAGCTTTTGCAAGAGGGAAGGGACGAGGATGAGCTTCTTCTCTTCTCCTTCTTCTTCTCTTCTCCTTCTTCTTCTCTGGCTTCGTTTGACCTTCTTCTCTTCTCCTTCGTTTGAGTCGATGACGATGAAGGTGGAGAGGGAGAGAGAGAGCTTCGTTTGGAGGAGAAGGAGGGGGAGACCTGTCGAGAGGAAGCAATGGGGAGAGCGAGATGAAGAAAATGGGGAGGGAGCTCTGTTCCCTCCTTCTTCTCCCAAAAATTCGATTTCCCCCCAAATTTTTTTTTTTTTTTTTTTTACCACGAATCGCTCTGCGCGTGCGACCCGACCTCCCTCGCCCAAAACCTCGCCCATAACCTCGACATCTAGAATCCCACCTTCCCACTGATATAGAATTGGGAAATTCTAAATGTCGAGGGAAAGAGCGAGGAAACCAGCGAGGAAAAGGAGGTGGCGGGGGGTGAACCGTTCACCCCCCTCGAGATGTTTTTTGGCGCGCGCATCTCGAGGGGTGAATGGTTCACCCCCCGCCACCCCCTTTTCCTCGCTGGTTTCCTCGCCTTTCCCTCGACACATAGAATCACTCTATAGAATTTTATGGTTTAGAGATCCACTTATTTAAGCTTAAAGAAAAGGAAAGGAAAGAGAAAAAGAAGAATAAAATATCTAAGGGTGTTTTAGTATTTTTCTTTTTTGAAAATGGATTATATTTATCTTGTTATGCAAATTTATTAGGAGAGGGCACGGGACGGGATGGGATGAGATAGATCCATCTCTATCCCATCCTGTTCATACGGAATCGGGACGGGACGAGATGTGAAAAACTTCATCCCGACCTCGTCCCATCCCAAACGGGTTCGGTACGGGATTAGTCATTCTTATACTGCAGTATCATATATCTGAGCATATACTGCTCTACAGTATCATATATCTGAGCAGTTAGAACTATCGTATATCAAATTATAACATAATCAACTAGGAAGCCCTAGAATACATTATGAACGTAATCAACTAGAAGTCTGAACATAATCAATTAGAATAAGAAACATATGGAGATTTTGCTTATCTGTCTCAATAAATTGGCAAGGGTCCCATGAAAAGCTTCAATATGATGTAGTGTGGAAGGGGAAATGAGTCCAGATACTTTGATAATGTAACCTTGTTGTCCTCAAATGATGCTTCCTGGACAAAATAATACGCGATGGCTCAAAATGGAGACTAATTATTTGCCTTTCGGATATATAGCTAGCATGAAAAGGAGATGTAAAATTACCATAAAACTCCATGATAGATTCTTGCAGGATATCTACTAGTAGGAATGCAACCATTCTATTTTTATTTAAGACATCTCTAACGCAACGCTTCAATTTCTCTTGTGCAAACGGATGTTTTCTATAAAAATGATGTAAAAGTTGATAAACCTAAAGATAGGGAGATCAAAAGATACCGTCTCGTGGAATCGACCATCAGCGATAATCAGGGATTAACTGCTGCAGTGGGTTCTGACCAGAAGGAAGACGCGATTTTTGCTTGGGAGTTTGATCCGGTCCGACGAGGCTGAAGGAGATCAGGGAGGGCTGCTTGGGAGTTGGATCGAAGAGAAGTTGGACTTGCCGACTTAGATCTTAGCGAGAACAAGCTGGATCAAAGATGAAAACGTCTAAAATTGGATCGAACAAGGCGTCTTCGTGGTGTGTTGTGTGCGTCTTTTGCTCTTGGATCAAACAAGGTTTTTTTTTGTTTCTCTTTCTTGGTTTCTCCTCTTGAATCTCTCTTCATCGGCTTCCTTTTGTTGTTTGTTTCTTTGTTGGCTTCAGTAAGCCTAAACGGCTAAACCTAAAGGAATGAGAGAACTCAGAGAAGTGAATCAAGTGATTACAAATTTACAATCAATAGATCATTAATCTAGAAATGTGTGTTAGAGACATTGAGAATTTAAGATGCTAAAATGTTATATGCATCACGGAATTTGTATGAACATCCAAATATTGGAATCATAAATAAATAAATAAATAAAAATATTAATAATAAATATTGAAAAATTAGCTTGGGACAGGACGAGATTGGCGAGGTTGAAAATCTTCATCCCATCTCATTTCATTCTAGATCGGGACGGGACGGGACGAGATCGGGACGGGAACGAGAATTGTGGGATGGGATGCCTACCCCTAAGATTATGATTTTTGATTATATATTTATCAATAAGAAATCGATTATTGGTAAGACTGTTTTCTCATCACTTGTGAAAATCCAAGTTCGAGAGGAGGCATTGAAATTAAAATTCACAAAAACAATTTTAATTTCCCACCACATAGACCAAGCAAAACTTAAGAGCTACTAACAATGCACTGCCTGCAATGCATAATAAACTGATATAATTGAATCGGCAACAATTCTAACCAGCTTGTTTGCTAACATTTTTTTGGTCTTTTTGGATTTTTCTTACATTTTTACCCCTTTCATAGATAGTGATTGTGTTTCATGAGTAAAAATGTAAAAAATAAAATAAAATAAAAAAAACTACCAAACAAAACTGGCTAGACTTACTCTCGAATCGGAGTTATGCCTGGATCTATTGTTAAATTTGACAAAATGAAAAACATATCCTGACCATTTTATGACCTAGCTGCCACTCAGAAATCATATATCCTAACTTTTGGGCTTATGGAAGTCGGGTTGGGCTTTGATGAGCTCTCTAGGCCTCTATATTGGGTTTCAAAAGACCAACACGCCCCGTAGTGAGCTAGTTTTGTGCGACCAAAACCGGGATTGTGCCCGGTCTTTGTGCCTGGTACTACCAGGTTCCATTGATATGCCTCGAGATAGGCACATATGCTTATCGCGAGGCATATCAATGGTACCTGATAGTACCAGGCACAAAAACCGGGCACAATCCCGGTGCACTTAGGAATTCCTGGACTGAAATTCGAGCCTTGCTACAGAGCGAGGGAGGGAGCGAGGGAAAGGAGCGAGGGAAAGGGGCAAAGGATGAGTGTAACCACCCATCCTCCTCGGGATGAGCGGATTGTATTGGAGATGCGTGCAAACGCTCATCGCGAGGAGGATGGGTGGTTACACCAATCCCTCGCTCCCTTTTCCTCGACCCCTCCCTCGACCCCTAGAATTTTCGCTGAAATTCACCTATCGACTTGTGTTTTCAAAACGAGTTGAGTTTTGGGCTTATCCTTTATTTAGAAAAGTGATTGACTCGAATTCAGGCCCACCAAGATACAATTTGTAACCATCAGCTCATCAAGAGTAGGTTGAAAACACATATCGACAACCCCCGGTAGTGCAAAAGGCACTTTTATATTCTCAAGCTAATTTTATTATTGATGAGACATCAAAAGTCATCTAATGGCAGCTATACACATGACACAGACATCCTAACCTAATACAGAACGGCTTCAATCCAATTTAAAATAGGCCCAAACCAATCTAGCCCAAGCTTATCCTAATCATTGTTCAACTTGTAACTCTACACCGCCCAAGCTCAGATTACGTGGGTTCAGCGTGGTGCAAATTTTGGAGCTTGACCCAGAACAGTAAAATCTGAACACAGATTTCTGGGCTGTAACAAACCCAAGATTCATTTGTGCAACTCTTCACACCCTCTATAAGCCAGTTAAGGAGTAAAATACTCATTATATGAGGTGAACAAAAGGGATGAGAAAGATACATACATATAGCCCTAATTTTAATCAATCTACATCCATCATTGCTCACTTACATGACTTTATCATCAGAGTGCCTTCGACAACTACAACAGTGGTCTTTGACTCACTGTTGTTAATTTTACAGGTAAAAAATCGAGAGGAATGAATTTGGAAACAACAATTCGCGAATATTTGTAACATCCTCCCTGTGCTTATGTTAAGTGCTTTTACTTAAAATTTTCATTTATGCTATCTAGAATTCTATAATAAGATTTCCCCAAATGAATAGTAAATGTGCATGTCTTCAAGTCTAACTTTGCTTTTTTCTCAATTTGCCCTCACATATTCTTAGTAATTACAGATAAAATCAAAAGACCAATGAATAGTGTTAGAGGTATTTATGTATTTTAATTGAAAATTATTTTTCTTTTTACACTTTTTCCCTTCTGAATTCAGATTATTTTAACCAAACCCCAACCTCTGTCAATATTCATGAATCATACCTAAGCCTCTAACATAATTGATTTGAAGCCTTGTAAATTATTAGCACGGGCCTGATTTGCTTGGCCTGACTCTCTAGAAAGTTCGATTTAAACCTAACGAAAACTTGTAGTGCTCTTGAATCAAATACTCGACTATAGCTAACAAACCTGTCTAGAATCCTGTACTGTATTTTCATTTCTTCTTGAACCATGTCTTAAAGTAGAACTTGTCTAAAGACTTAGAGAGCCAGGCTAGGCACGCCAGGCTGCACTAGGCCAAGCCCAACACTCTCCATCATCCTAGAGATGCTCATAATGCCCCAATCTAACACAATCACACACACACAAAAAACCCCTTGGCCACTATCCTGGCACTAGGGGCCCGACTCTCTAGATTTTTTGTTTAAAGTAACTAATACAAGAGTGAGGCTAGAAATCAGGTTTTTGTAATCAGGTTGATGTGGCATCATCGGAGGATTTTTTACAACTTCGAAAATACACATAAACACTTTGGGAATTTCATCATTCTTCAAGATCACGCCATATCTCTTGATTTCCTAGTATTTTCGCTAATATAAAGGACTAAGATTTTCAAGTCGCTATGATTGTCTCAACAATTAAATGGCCCATGTATTTCGAAATGCTCCCTTTCGGATGCGACTAATTTCTTCTTGTGGCATATACCTCGATCTCTATGTTTTGCAGACACCAAATTTTCACTACTTTATATATACTCAGAACTATATGGTTGTTGATATACAAATCAACCTTTTGGATGATTTTCGCAGGTCAAGCCTGATGTCGAATTTGATTGAGCAGTGAACTCTGTAGTTTGGAGTTGGGGCCAATTCTTTACCATCTCCATCCTTAGGCTTGCTGGATCTAAGCAGCTAAATGATGCAAAAGTGGCTAATTTTTCAGGTGGAGATGATGACTAAGAGAGGAGATAATTAGTATTGAGAATCAAGTTTTAACATGGCTGACTAGAATTGTTGTTAACCTAATGTTAAACAGCCCCAGACATTGATCAAATACCAAAATAATCACAAGAAAAACGGTAAGGTAATATGAGGAATAGCGAAGCGCCATGCGTCAATTCCTTAAAATCCAATCGTCGTCTCGTACAAACTTATTATATAACAACAAGATCTCTATATATATCTATTATACTTTCAAAGTACTTGGGGGGTCCATATACATATTGACTTACATACTATAAACATCAGATGATCCGATCGGTCTCCTTCATAAACTAGGCAATTCGACGGTATGGTTATTATATATATATAAAAGCAGCAGTCGATATATTATATATATTACTATTCAAGCATTTCGAGTTCTGAGTTTTCATGCACCAAACTGCTTCAGAGACTCATCCTCATCATCAGGACAATTCAAGTCTAATTCTTGTTTACCTGAATCCATTTCACTCTGATACTTGCGTTCATATCGAACTCCTCTGACAATCCCAGCTTCCTAGATTGCGTTAACAGGCCTTTCTTGATGAAATGATGATCTCTTACTCAATGGTTGTTCGACACTTGATTCATCAGATACAGTGCTCCCGCTTCTCTTCCTCCGGAAAATTGGCAACTTAAGCTAGGATTAATTTCATCCATTAACTGAAGCACAGTAGGGTTCTCAGCTTTTAGCTTTTGTGACTCTTCATCTCTACTTTCATTGCTCTCAGACGACGTTAGTGAACTATCAAGGAGCAAACTGTGTTCCGCATTGATCTGTTCTTGATAGTATTTAAGAAAAAGCCGCTCATATTTGTTAATATTAGATGTCGTGTATCCTCTACAGAAAACCAAGTCAGAAACTTCGGTTTTTGCAGCTTCATCAGATTCTATAGAAGGAAGAACTATATCCAACAAGTGTTTCCTGTGCTTTTGTTAATATGGACTGCAAGTACTTCCCTTGAGCTTCGATTCGGAGCTGCAAATGCCTTTGGCACCTGAAGAAAAGCGGTTTTGGTAAGCATTTTTTAGAGCTTAGAGGTTCAAAACGACGATTAGGGTATTCCAGATCATACCTCAATCTGTTTTGTGGAGTTTTTCCTGGGCGTCAATTTGCATTTGTAGAGCTGAGAAATCTGCAAACTTCTGAGAAACCAGAATTCTTTATCAGTACGTGTTTCTTATCAACCTCTATCCCCTCACCAAAAGATGAAAGCTGCATCTTCATGTCTTACTCATCAGATTCCGACTGCGTTTTACCGATGATTTTCCCATTATATATGGCTACTATCAATCTCATTCTCTCTGTCTACCTCTGAATAACCTGTTATAAAATCCCATTAAGATTCAAATGCCAGGAATATCGAAGAAGTGTGTATTGAACCAATGACCTCACCTTCCTTGATCACTGTCGTTGGAGATTTCCGATTGTTGATTCTTCCCAGTCTGTATTTCCTGTAACAAAAAAAACATGGGATCACTTAAATCAAATGCCTTCAATTGAATCTAATAGAATGAAACAGAATTCTTTATGAGAAGAGTGCCTGTAAATGGCCTCTTCAGGTGGTATAAAGTCAATCCAGGAATCCCCATCACTCTCATTATATTCTTTGGTGTTTGCTTCTGCCAGAATTAAAAATTTAAATCAATTCATAGATTATACATAGAGTAATGATAGGTATAATATAATAGCTCAACGTGATAACTAATCAAGTAACTTACTGTCTGCACCTCCAAGCTGAGCGAACGGCTTCGATAAATCTTTGATGCAGCAGCTGGAGTCCATTTTAGCCTGGGCTTGGCATCTGTAGACAGAACCAAATCCATATCTGGGTTTTTCATTCTCTGCAGAACCATTTCAATTTAGTGCATAAATAAAAATTACAGAGTGCTCATAAGACATGAAAAATGATTTCAATGTTTACTCTTACTATATATATATATTCTCTGCTTCAATTGTGTGACAGCTTTTAATTGTATATATTAATTTGGTGTGGTTGTCTTGTCCACAAGCTACCACTCAAATTTGAAACAGATTTGGGATTGCTGTTGAGAATATATACAACAATGAGCTGTGGGGTTCTTTTTTTTTTTTGTTTTTCATTCCAATCTCTCTCTCACTCATCCATGTCATTATTTTTTTTTCTTCTTCTTTGACTTGAAAGAAAGAGGAGAATCTCTGAAACAGCTAAAACAAAGAATGTAACACAGTTTCATTTGGGGTCTCTCAAAAGGAGAGAATGAGAGAAAGTGCATGGATTGTTTTTTCTCATGCTGCTCCCCCTTCTCTCTACTCACTTTGTTTGATCCTTTGCTTCATTAGGGGGAGTCCCACCATGAGGAATAATGGGATCAACTTTTTCTTCCTCCATAGTGAGAAAGCTTTCATAGAAATAATGCTTTATTTGAATTTTATTTTTTTCTTTTTCTTTTAGTGAATGAAATGAATTCCTTTTTTTTTTCTTTTGTTTTTTGAGGAGTGTGTGGAGTGGTTGGCGATTCTTTTTGTTCTTTTTGGTGAAGAAGGAATCAAAGAATCTCAGTCTTTAGATCTTAAAACAAGAAGCTCTTATCCTACTCCATATTACTTAATAGTGCCTTGATTAATAATGCATAATAATGCATAAAGTCAGTCTATTTCATGAGCACTATGGACAATATTCTATAGTATAGTTAGTCATTCCTACACTTTTTTTGGAAAAAGGGATCTATCTTATGACCTATTTCTATAAATTATCTATGGCCTCTGATCATCTTATACATTATCAATCATACGACGACTGTCAAACAGAGAAGGAAGCTAAGTGTCAGGTGAACCCTATACGTAGTTAAAAAATCCTGTGCCATAACCTTATCAGAAGGCTTCACCCCATCCTGACCGAATGCTTGCCATAAACCTAATGCTTACAGTCCTAGATACAATACTTGTATAGATCTAAGGCGGTATTTGTTTTTGAACTAGAGTCTTGTGAATTTACAATTTTTTTTAAAGAAATTCAGACCCTCTAACTAGATTAAGAGGCTAAAACAACACCAGAAAACCAGAAAACAGAAAACAAGTTTCATGTGAAATATTACCAAGGGAGAAGTCATACACTTCCGACCCATTCAACAATTAACTTTGGGGAGAATCAGAGAACTTTCAGTTCTTTGGTTTGATAGCAGTGACAAGCTGAAACTGAACATGCAACCCCACCGTTGAAAACGACAATAAGAGACCCTACATCCTATCTGGTTTGCATACTTTCCTGTAACATGAAGCTACACATCTCATTTACCCCTGATCAACGTTTCAAAATGAGCCAAAAAGTCAAATAAGAATTATATTCTAAAGACAATACTAGCTTTTAGTCTGTACCACACATGTTAACAGAACTAATGGATAGAATGGAAAGCAACCATGGCCAGGCAAGAAAAACGCGGAAGTAGATAATATCAGATGAATCAGAGTAAACCTTGGTAATAGCTGAGGGAGTTTGATCACTGGAATCAGAAATCAATGATTGTTCATCAAAGTGCTGCCCTCGTATCGCCATACATTCACTAGTCTGCTAGCAGTTGCATTAATGAATACTTACTTTCTCTTTACTAATATCGAGTAAATTGATTAACATGCACTTTCAATGATTCAAAGGTTAAGAAGATCAGATACGATGTGTTTTTATAAGCAAAGGCTTCACAAGAGCAATGTATACGGATTCAACTACGTAAACGTACCCAAAGAGTATAATCACTTCATGACAGATACAAGTACCTGATTCAACGCCATGCAACTTAATCACAGACTATCAACACAAAAATTATACAAAAATCATCCCTCATCATCTTCAAAACTGATTGTCAGAGAAGAGATCAGGGTTTGGGACTTCTCTTTTCATTAAACTTTGAAGGGTACAAAACGTAGAAAATATCATCATTAAAATAATATTATGTGCTAATAATATTAATTTTTTGAATATGTATCTTATATACTTTACTCTTGCATCTATGACCAATAATTTTAGTATTTTATATTTCTTGTTTTTGTTAATCTTTCAAGTAACAAAGAGGATCTTCCATCTGATATTTCTCACCCTTGGGATGATCATAAATCAACCGACAAGGCCAAAAAAAAAACACCATTTGGGTCAATCATTGAGTCAATAATTTCTCCTGAACTCACCTACTCACCCCATTCTCAACAACTATGTTTCTAGTGTCTTATGTAAGTAGGTCAATAATTTTCAATTGTATTATGATAATATAGAAGAATCATTGTATTATGTTGTTAGTGTCACAGTAGCTCATACAGAAGAATCTGACTATTCAGGAGGGTGTCATATCTGCAACTCCAAATGTTTGAAAAAACTAGAAGGGGATGAGACTAATTGAAGTACCTTTCACTTTAACCATCTGGTGTACTTGGAGCTACTTTCTCGCTTTAATATATTCCATAACGAAAGGAGATTCTGGGATGATGCTGAACAACACCAGTAGTTGTAGATTAGTAGGAAAGGGTCAAGTGAATCAAAAGGCATATGAGCAATCTACTGAATCAAAGTCATGAGCAAAGGCATCACCCCATCAATTATTATTCTCCAAGGGTCCCATTAGAGGAGATCTAACAAATCTGAAAGCATGGAAAGAAGATGAGAAGAATATGGCTTCAGGAATCAGAAAAAGAACAAAGAAAGCTAGTCAGCATCCCACCAAAATAAAAAATTCAAATATATGATTGCAATTTCATGGATGGCATAAAGACACCTGCGGATAAATGACGCGAGCAATACGTCACACCACGTAAATTCCATATACACTGTACACTTGTGAGGGTGTTTTGAGAACTGAGAGTAATCATGCACTAAACACTATCATGAAAGAAAAATAACAGACACATTAACATCACTTAAATTGAATCTCTTTGTTTGAAGAATGGCCGACCCTGTTTTATGAATCGTGATTGACGAATATGAATGAAATCATTCAAGAATAGTAACTTTCAGCTGAAAAGGTGTTCCTATTAAAGCCTATGAATTGGACAATCAGGATCAATTAGTTAAAAAAAAAAAAGAACTACAGAATCTGGCCTCATTTGCTACTGATAAAATCAAGCGAACAATCACTCATGCACTGCAATATAAACATGCATATAGAATAAGGATTTACTTTTACTACAAAAATACATAGAATAGAAACAACCTAAGAATTCATCTTTAATGCAGCGTAACATGAAAGTCAGACTGTGACTAGAGTATCAAAACCTTCTAAGAGTTAGTATTGTGAATCTGGTGAACTTGAAATTCAAGAGAAAAAGATCAGTATTCTCTACTGAAGGAAAAGTTGGACGCTAAATTTTTTATTCATGGAGCTATATTTTAGTGTATGCGTGGCTCACTAATTGAATTGTAGACCTATGTGTCAATTATTAGGTTTCCAGGAGTTTAGTTCAAGGGTCCCATAGAGAACCGACTAAAACTTCATTGCATTCTTCAGAAAGACAATGATACTTTTGGAGGTCTAGCATATAATGGAAAACATTTTCATCAATAACCTGATTACTGCATTAAGTATAGAGCAGGGAACAACAGAAATAACTGCAGAAGTATTAATTCAAGTTACAGTTGAACTTCAATAAAACAATCTGAACACAGCTACAATTGAAATTCAAGAACAAAAAGCACTTATCTATACACAGTGCGGAAAAACAATTCTCAAGAAAATTAGACCAGCAACATTTAGAAGCTAAACTACATAATAAATCGCAAATTCCAAATAAAACTTCAGTTCTGGAAAAAAGAAGAAGAAGAAGTGAGATGGCCTATGGATAAATTGTAAAGAATCTGTCAAGACCACAAGAAGATTGAATTAAGGCTACAGAAGCGAGTCCCCTGATTCACAGTTGTGAACACAAATGAAGTCTAAGACATTACAACTTTGAAAAACTTTGGGAGATTCGGTTATTTGTGATAGTTGTAATGTCAAAGAATTCTGTCCACAAACAAGAAATTATAACTTATGCAAGTTGGTAACCAACAAACACAGCCTGAAGTCAACTAAATGAAACCTTTGTGCCAGGGCAAAAGGAGTTCTGGAAATTCAATCAGAACTGAAAAATCTTAATTTTAGCAGTTTGTGCTAGGGGTAAGAAGAGTTCTAGAAACGCAATCAAACTTAATCATAGGAAGAGGTAAGAGGCATGATAATCCAAGCTCTATTCTGGAATGATAAAACCGATATCTACTCACGGAACATTCTATCTATAAGATATCACGGGCTTGGGAGATGTTAGAATCTTGAAAATCTTAATATCACTGATTTTGCAGAGCCAATGGTCTAAAGACTTCCAACCGAGTCACATGCTTCTAACTGCGGCAAGGGAACTCATTTCCTCAAAATACATGAGAGAATATAAGCGAAGGATGCTCAATTTTGTCCTGTTAGACCCCGTTAGGTTCCCCTCTTATCAAATTCTAGCTGACTATCTAATAGGGTTACATATCAGGTTTATAAAGTACCCATGACGCCATGATGATTATCAATGCTAGTAGCCTAAACTTGTGTCATAGTGGTTCCTTGATGGTTCACATACAAGCATTTCTAATCAAAGAAGTTAAAACCATAGACTGCAGTAGCTTGGGTTTGTCTACTGAAAATGGTTCGCAGACGCATCCTCCTCACAAGTTAAAACCATAGAATAAGTTTTTGCGTTTTGTTAATCAATTGAAGTTGCACATACTTCTTATAATAATTTGAGAAAGCCACCTCACCAATCCAAAGGAGCATGTAACTGAAACATCAAGTCAGATACACTTCACATAACCAGCACATATTTTACCCAAATAATCAAATCACACATAAAATAGATTCACAGAATAAAAGTAAGCAGGGAACATCACTGCCTATAATCTCCAACCAGCATCTTTACCTGGTTCTATACAATCTACCATAGCCCGAGACATATTCTTAAATAAACTTCCATAGATACTACTTGAGATCCCACTTCTCAATGATCTTTATTTGGTAAAGAATAAAATAAATATGGTCCAGCAGATATTCCACAGAATGGTTGAGTAACATTTAACTACATGGTGCCAAACGGAATGAGATAAGGTGCAGAGCATCACAACATACCCTACTAAATTAGCATCTAGCAAAAATCACCAGACATGAACATTCATGCACGTGGGATAGCAGAGAATCCTCAGCCATTAAAATGAAAAGTTGAGAAGAAAACAAATAATCAAGTCTCAACATGGTATCTGAAAGGACAACACATCTACTGATGGCAGAAGCTTCAACGATCATGATGAATCTGAAGTATGAACTATGCTTTAAAGGTTAAAGTTCAGCTCATGTTTGGAACCTTCTTGTAGTGTAACAAGAGAAAGTGAGGCAAAATCCTGTCAGGTATCAGGTATCAGGTATTGGGTATGTATTTAATACATAACAGAACACTCTTTGGACACTCCATGCTTATACCGTCGTATAGACTATAGCATCAGTTTTTTCGCACATCTTTAGAATGATTCGATTCCATATAGATATTATAAGTTTATTATGGAAAGTAGGTAGTAAGTACCTATATAGCAGATACTGATAAAAAAAATGACTAACAAGATAGAGCTTATTGATGAAAAACAGATAATATCATAAAGTCCAGGCATGTTCCTGTATTGATGGGTTTTGCAGTTGAAGTCTCCAACACCTTGTATCCGTGTCGGACATCGACACCCCTACAAGTGTCCTTGTTAATTACATATTATGTATGACGATACAAATTGAATCATACTTCAACATGCTCAACTTTTTCTTTTCCTAAGACAATCACCAAACATCTTACTATCACAGTCGAGAAACATATTCATAGAATGATGCTAGAATCCATAAGGATTAAGGATGTTCAATGTTGAAATGGTTGAGTGGTCACACTAGTTAATAGGTCCAAGAAGACATTATTGAAGGAAAGTCAGGTGAGATGATAGAGCGTTACAGTGAAAGCCACCGATAATGGTAACCATTAAGGACTGCTTTAAGCCAGTTGCAGATTCCTAAAGGCTAAATAGATAGAGTCAATAATGACATATATAAGGTAGAAACACATGATTTGAAGGCTAAGGTTTACTATAAGATAAAAATCTAACAAAGTTAAAAACAATAGTCGTGATGATCACAATCACTGTATCTTTACTTTTCATCAATTATGTACTATTCATCGAATATAATTTACTAAGCTCTTTATGCTTCCAAGTTCCAACCTATCTTTTAGTTCCCGAACAAAGAATGTAATATTCTAACTTATTGAAAGGAAATAAGAAATCATGAAGTGCAGCTATAAACAATAAACGAAGGAAACTTGTACCTCTACTAACATGAGAACTACAAACATGACAAGATGTAATCGAAAACTTTGAATTTTAATTAGCAATTTCAGGTAAAACAAGGTGATAAAGTACAACAAGACATAGAAATTATGTATATATTCCTTTGTAAAAAAGCTTACAAGTTTAATGGCTTCTGCTTATTTAAACACAATATAGCTACGAAGATCTGATTATTCCTCATCAAATCTGAAACTAACCCATTTTGTCCTGCGTATCAACTGCCAATGGTCTTCACTCTACTTCTTTATCTTCCGAACCTTCTTGGACCCCGAAACTTCCATCCTTCCAGCAGGACATCCACACCTTGCTTGAAATACAAGAATAGCTTTCCCATTAGGAGGTGCTATCTTCTTAAGCTCAGCTTCCAATTCCTTATGGTGATCTTGAGACAATTCAAACCACCCCTTCTCACATGCATCCGAATTCGAATTCT